>APFE031111112.1:15976-36124 GCA_000404065.3 Pinus taeda
TATATATAGACATATACATATGTTTACTAACAATTCTATGATTTTTACAGATGGAGGATAGGGGGTCTCATCACGAGCCAGCCTACCATGATCATAAGGAAGCAGCGAAGTGGCATGCCCACTATGGCCACGACACTAAGGATATGATCCAATGGATGCATCAAGAAATAAAGTCCTTAGAATAGGAGGTATCATTATGAGCTAGCCTGCCCACTTTTCACTCCTTCCTAGTGAATGGCAATGTGTTCATCTGGTTACCATGCCAGCACATTGGTCTCTACTCTAATACCATAATGCACTTCCCCAATTATACATAGAGGATCATGGTTCCAAAGGGTGAGAAAGCAACTCTATTGAGGCTATAAATGCCTGCAGGCAACAAAAGCTCTGCTGATGGTATTGAAGTCATATTTTCAACATCAATAGTTATTATAATTACCTTTTCTTATTTTTTTTCTACAGAGAGATTATGTTCTTAATTTACTTTGAACCTTTATGCGTGCGATGTGTTTTAAAAATCAATCATAATAGCTTTAAGTGGAATGATGATGGTAAAGCATCTTTCCTACCTCAGTTGTCCTTTTCCCTTTTCGAATCACCTCACGACATCTCCTCACTTATTGATAATTCTCACTATATGCATTAATTTCAGCACTCCGATATCTTTTGGGATTCTTTCATTAATATGCGCACCTTTCCACTTTCATCATCCATGTACTTCACCGCCAGCACGTTATTCCTTCACTCATTTGGTCGAAGGCGACCTATTACGTCAAAGGGGGGCGAGTAGCAACCTCCAGTGTACTTATGCATGCATGTCAGCTCTTTATTTGATTTTGCAGGGAAATATGACATTCCATGATTACGGAGAATGTGGTATAATAGCAAGTCCTAGATAACGGTATTTATGCTTGTAAAGTATCATCTGATATAACCATTATAAAAACTTGTTGTTCCAACACTCGACTCTGTCTATTGTTGTGCTATCTCTGATATACTAACTATTTGTAGAATTCATGCAGTATGGGAGGAAGAACAGTGCGCAGGGAGCCGGTAATACTAGCTGTTTCTGATGCAGCCAGAGAGATTTTAGCCCGAGTTGGGTGGATAGCATACTTCACGCGATTCCAGCCACCCAACAAAGAAATTTCCATTGAATTCCTACAAAATTTAAAGAATGACCAATCCATGGTAAGGGGCAGACAAATCACGGTATCAAACGTTGTGATAGTAGAAGTAACTGGGTTGCCAGCCGAAGGACCCGTATGGGCTAACAAACGATTGAAGTTGCATGATGCCATCAAAGTCTTTAAGGACGAAGGACGGGAGCTAATCATCAAAGGCAAAGGAATTTGACCATCATTCCTTGGAGAACCGTGAGGAGAACTAGCTAGAGTCGTCTAGAATTACATCACATGTGATGGACGAAAAGACGTGGTAAGGCCGCGTCAACTTAAACTCTTAGCAGTCCTTAAACAAAAGTGTTCTGTGAATTTACATGCATATTTGAATTTTCTACTACATGACATCGCTGGAAGGATAAAAAATTCCCAACACATAGAAACCATTGTACGATGCCACTGTTTGATTAGGCTGATAGTTAGCTACAACCTCGCCTAGCAGTAATCAAGTTGGGAGGAATTAATATTTGCTATTGAAGGGCGCTTGGCTCTGTCTGCACCTAATCTCGTTCCGAAAAGGAATAGGACTACCCTTATAGTGAACATTCCCCAAAAGTGCAGACATTCACCAGGCTGAGAACAAACTTAGGAACGATCGACAATCCCCAGGGCAATAGCAGCCAGCCCATAGAACTATCCAGTCCAGGAAGTGAGCAGTATTTGCAATTAGAAGGACGAGATGACCCTAAATTATACCATGAAAGAAGAAACAAGGCATTCTGGGGATGAGGAAAGAAATGAATCGGGACTCCCCTTATCATCAAATACAAGTCCCCCAAGAGATTTATTACACAATATCGAATTGGCCCAGATCCTGGCCAATATGGATGATTTCATACAGCGTGAAAGCCCGCTCAATTTTAATTTGGGAGCAACCCAATCTTTAGATAACTCTGGCCATGATAGAATTATATCAAAAAATATGAGCCGTGAAGCACAAATAGGCACAGAGGCCATTCAAGAAGAGGTGAACCAACCCAGTGACATGCCTTCAGGAGAACCTAGCTAGGCAAACCTAAACACAGAGAATATAGGCCAAACAAAATACATAGAAATAAACCAGGAAGATGACTACCAATCTGGGGACACAGTTCTTTTAGAAAATAGCCAAGATTTTTTGCCCTTGCTCATTAGGAGCAGAAACTATCAATAGAACAGTTTCTCCTCCGAAGAAGTACAGAGACAAAATTAAAAATCTTAGGAAAGAACAAAAGGGGCTTCAAAAAATGGTAAAAAGGCTCAAATGAAAGATAAAGGAATTATTAGTGGGGAAGGTTCCAGACAAAACCCCGGAGATATTAAACGTAGCAGTTCAAACTGAATTATATGAAAGAAGAGCTACAGGGACTCAAACAGAGCCCATAATCGCTCAACCTGTTAAGGAACAACATGCAACTCTTGCAGAAGTGGCTACCTAGATAGAGGTTGTACCCTCTTATAACATAGCTATTTAGATAGAGATGGTACCCTCCTGGTGCATGGCCACCGAGTTGGAGGTTTGGACCTCCCATAACAAAGAAACATAGACATTAGGAATTCCTTCTCATAACATAAGTACTCAGACAACCATTCAAGCGAAAGGTATCATGACGAGCAACGACCCCAGTATATTGAATATTCAAGAATATTTAGCACAAGCTCGGCTTGCCATAGAATGGCTTGAACTAGAAACTATCTCCCATCAAAAATACCAAGAATTATAGAGGCCGCTTTAGGACATGAATACATCAGATAGCGAGAGCTTTGACAAATACTGAAAAGCAAAAGAGAAAATTGAGAAAATGAATATTAGATTAGAGAAGGTCATGAGTCAAACAGATACTATTTGCCCATTATACATTGATGTTTTGGCATGTAGATCACCTGCCAATAATTATGCCTTATTTTTTCTAGAAAGATACTTGCAGTTGAAAATCAAAGCAGTCAGAGCTGAAAAAACCATCGAAATAAAAACAATTGAGGATTTTATAAATTGTTGCAAACAACACAGAGTAAAAGTTCAAAGATTGCTTTGTAAATTTTACTTACACAATTTTGTATTAGAGGAAGAGGTGGAAAGGAACCCTAACCCTTTTGTGGGGGATGCTCAATTCCAAGCATTTATCTCATTTGTTGTCAATCAACTAAAGTGATTCAAGGCTCATAACACGTTCCAAAGATGAGCATGGTTTGGATATTTGGGTTAGAAGTGAACCCAAGCACCCTTTACAAATGATGGCCAATCACAAGAGTCTAATGACAAGGGAAGGAATAATTCAAATTTTGGGACCTATTCAGAAAGAGATTGTACAAAAGGGAGCAGAATACTTCCTCTCCATTCAGGAAATATCCTTAGCTGCAGCCAAGCTCAGGTAGATAGTCTCCACTAGTAATGTACAGAATAGAAAGCCTTTTAATTATAAAAATTTTAAGCTATTTGTAGAGCATTTTGTTACATATAGTAATCTAATTTTGAGAGAAGTTCCTTATTGGCTTAGATGTTGGTTCCGTAACCCTATCATTTGGTATCTTGAAAAGGTTATTAGGCTATACGAATTGCCTAAAGGACAGATAGGGCCCATCTTTGAGCTCTTGGCCAAGAACCATGGTCTTAGACCACTTTATGACATTCCTTCTCCAACTTATTCTTTAACTACTCTGCATACAAAATTACTTGCTTTTCATGAGGCCATGAAAAAGGGTAAGCAGGGTATTATGTTGAGTCACAGAAAGGGTATGTGTTTACTACTAATCTCATCATACTTTTCCTTTATTCTTATCTTTTCTATATCCTAATGCGTTAATATATTGATAAATTATGGTAAGAAATGAAGGAATTATCTACAGTTATGATTTAGCTAATTACTACCCTTCTTTATGCAAGAAAACAACAAAAAGGACAATTGTTGTTCCCTAATGAAGGAACAGCAAAAATCAACAAGTGGAGAAAAGAATGCGGCAGTTGCAGACAAGGGAAAAGGCAAATCAAAAGGATCAACATGAGAAAGGAAAGGATGTCTGAAGTTAGAAATCTGTTGCAAATCCCTCAAGATAGAGGGATCCTGAGGGATCACATTTACCATTTATCTTTCACCCTTTCTGATTATAAAAGGAGACAATTATAAGGAGAAAGGGGGAGGAAAACTCTGTTATTATTGAATTTTTAATTTTATTTAGAGACTCTTATTGTTGATAGAACACGGCTATATTGTAATGCTACTTTCATTCGATGATTAATACATAAGTGAAGTTGTTGTTCCCACGCTTTAACTGAAGTAACTTAGCAGTTTTCGCTGGTAGCTAAGGGCCCAATCTCTGGTGGATTCAATTGCTTTCTTTGTGTCATACATTTCCAATTCTCACAAGTGTGATGGTTTGATATTATTCTTGCTTTCTGTGGTTTTATCTCCTGCTTTAACTGAAGTAACTTAGCAGTTTTCGCTGGCAGCTAAGGGCCCAGCCTCTGGTGGATTCAACTGCTTTCTTTGTGTCATACATTTCCAATTCTCGCAAGTGTGATGGTTTGATATTATTCTTGCTTTCTGTGATTTAGCTAATTACTACCCTTCTTTATGCAAGAAAACAACAAAAGGGACAATTTTTGTTCCCTAATGAAGGAACAACAAAAATCAACAAGTGGAGAAAAGAATGCGACAGTTGCGGACAAGGCCAAAGGTAAATCAAAAGGATCAACATGAGAAAGGAAAGGATGTCTGAAGTTAGAAATCTGTTGCAAATCCCTCAAGATAGAGAGATCCCGAGGGATCGCATTTACCATTTATCTTTCACCCTTTCTGATTATAAAGGGAGACGATTGTAAGGAGAAAGGGGGAGGAAAACTCTGTTATTATTGAATTTGTAATTTTAATTACAGACTCTCGCTATTGAGAGAACATAGTTATATTGTAATGCTACTCTCATTCGACGATTAATACATAAGTGAATTTGTTGTTCCCTTGCTCTAGCTGAAGTAACTTAGCAGTTTTCACTGGCAGCTAAGGGCCCAGCCTCTGGTGGATTCAACTGCTTTCATTGTGTCATACATTTCCAATTCTTGCAAGTGTGATGGTTTGATATTATTCTTTCTTTCTGTGGTTTTATCTCCTTCGTTGTTTATTGTTTTTTGGTGTTGAAATAATATCTTTTCTTTATGTAACTTACAATATTGTCGTTGATTCAGATTATTTTCATTTCGGATTGAGTTACTTAGATAAATATTCCACTTGATTTAATCAACTATAAAGAGTATTAACTATCGTTGTTGAAACTCTCAGATTGATATCATTGTTTTTTAGATTATTTACTAAATAGTGAGTTTGATCTCGATTAAATCAGTTCAGAAGAGATGAGTTATTGCTACTGTACTCTCAGCTGATGCCATTGCTAGTTGAATTGCTTGAGTAAGAATTGATTATGATTTCAGTAGAAGATTTTTTCTTGAAGTTCAGTTGTTATATTCCCTCGAATGATTGTTGTTGGAATTTATTAGATGCATCTGTTTACTCCTGTATTTAAAGATCTATATTGCAATTTAGGAAACATTACTCTCTGAATTAAATAGTAGCCACATACTATGTACACTCTTGAAATAAGAGGACTTGCCTGGATTGATAATTAATGTGAGGATAATTAGGAGTTTTAAAAGGCACCTTTTATAAACCAACACAGGGCTCCTTTAGTGACCTTCCCAATTTTATCTGTAAAAGTTGTTACACAACCTTCACCTCCCAACTTCCTTGTTGAAATGAGATTTTTCTTCAGATCTGGAACATGTCTTACCTCCTTCAATAACCATTGATTTCCATTCTATTTTTTTATGAAAATCGTACCCATTCCAATGATTTTACAGGTTTTATCATCACCCAATCGAACTTGTCCAAAATCTCCTTGAACATAATCATGAAAATGTTTCCTATCAGGTGTGGCATGGAATGAGGCCCATGTCTCTACCACCTAGGCATCAATAATATTTTCTAATGAAAGAATCAAAGCATATTGCAACACATCACCTGTCACATTCGCTTCATGATTGTTTTCTTGTTGTACATCTCCTTCTTTTCCCTTCCGAGACTTGCAGTCTTTCTTCAAGTGTCCTTTCTTCCCACATTTCTAGCACGCTATTCCCGATTTGGACTTGGATCTGCCTTTCCTTGACTTAATGTGATATCCTAGGCTCTTTCCTCTTTCCATTTTTCTTCCCCTAGTATCTGCAGTCAAAGCATTACCTGATGTCTCACCAGAGCTTTTCTGTCGCATTTCCTCACTAAGGATTGCACCAACAACATCATCAAACTTTAAAGTACTAGATACATATACAGAGTTACTAATGGCCATAACTAAACCATTCCAACTTTCTGGAAATGAGCATAGAAATAACAGAGCCTTAACTTGATCATTGAAATTTACCCCTACAAAACTTAACTCGCCGGTAACTGTATTAAATTCATTTAAATGATCAGCAACAGATCCACCTTCTAACATCTTCATGTTAAATAAATCCTTCATAAGAAATACCTTATTTGAGGCCGAGAGTTTTTCATATAGTTTGGTGAATGACGACATTAAAGCCTCTATTGTCTTTTCCTTTGAGATATTAAAGGCTACCAATGCTGCTAGACATAGTCGTATTATTCCAGGTGCCTTTCTATCGAGAATATCCCATTTTGTGTCTATCATACTCCTTGACTTATTTTTCTTTCTGCTTAATGGTAGGTACAGATCTTTCTGATACAGATAATCTCCCATCTGCATCTTCCATAGTTGGTAGTTTTGGCAGTTAAATTTTATGACCCTAGACCTACCATCTTCCGCAATTCCTCCCACTCGAACCAAGAACCCTTCTCTCTTGTGAGTTTATCAGCCAAATAGACCTTCGGCTCTGAAGCCAGTTGTTAGAAAATTATATATTACAGAGAAATGGAACACATAAAATATTGTAATTATAAACACATAAAGAAAGAGAAGCACAGGCATATGCAGTTCGCCCAGTTTGGGCTACATCCACAGAGAAACAACTAGTCCTTCCTTCTATATTATCCAACAAAATGAAGAGATACAACCTACAAAAAGTATGTTGTAATTCCCTCTTCGCTCTCACACAATCTCCTTTCTCTTTCTTGCTCATAATACTGCTCTACATAGATGCAACACAATTCCCTCATATATAGCGAGGAGTTTCCTTCTAGGGAAACAAAACTCTAAATTAAACAAACATTCTACTGCCAAATCTCCACCTAATGAATGCTTCCCCCACGGAACCCCCTTACAGCGCAAATATTACGGGTGGCATTGCTGCCACATTACGAACTGGGGTCCAATGTGGTGATACCTCTGTATAAATAAGATAATCAAACTCCACACCCAACAAATAATGGATTCAAAATATTTTCACTTACCTCCTCATAAATTAGCCATGACCTCATTGATATATAATGTCTTTCTAGTACTTTCGTTATCCTTTATGAGCTTGTTTCATGGATCTAGCAAGGAGCACAAAAGAGTCATATAATGATTTTCCTCATCCTTCTTCGCTCCAGTTGATATCAATTGTGTCACAATAGCATTAAATGCATTAATATTCTTGGCTACAAATCACCATTATCTACTTTCAAGAAAAATATCCTTTACCATAGAAAAGTTGTATTTACAAAAGATTTATCTTCATAAAAATCCTCCAACCTTTTCTAGATAGTTTTTATAGTTTATGTTCAAAAACATTTAACAATGCCAAATCATCCAGCAAGAGTGTAACAAGGTTCACTTTCTTTCTCTCCACCAACAACAATGTTCATCTTTCATACAAATGAATTTTATTCTATATAGTTCGACCCATAGATCTGAAAATATTAGAATATGTTCCATCTTGATCTTTCACAATTAGAAGCTAGTTTTCTCAATATTATCCATTTCTAATCTAGATGTGCTTTCCTTATCCTTCCAACATGACTTCCTTCTATGTAAGCTCCCACTCAAGTAGAGATTACGTCAAAAAACCTTGTCCCTAACACCTCAAATTCAAGGTGATTAGGCTCTAATACAAAATGAAGTTATATAGGGATGTGGAATACACTTTGTACACTAATAGGTGACAAACAAATATGCAAAATTTAAAATATAATAATTGTAATTAGGGAAGTGAACATCAAACCATTGATGACATGATATTATAGAAAGCACTTCTATCAAGAAAACCCCACTTTCTAAAGCACACTTAATCTATTTTTCAACAAATAAATAGTTACAATGCAAAGTTTGTGCTCTCAACAAGAGCGTTTAGTAGTACGATAAATCTCGAGAAAATTTGATGCAATGACATCTCAATTTCCAAGTCATTTTTGAAAAATGAAACTCTTATAAGACAAATCTCCAAAGGGGGTTTCGACATGGAGAGGGAAGGAATTTTAAGTCTTTATTGTAAATAATTTTAGTTTCTTCAATTATCATGAATGAGATATTTAGGGTGATTTATGGAGTGATTTTAGGGATATCTTGAGTGATTTTAGGATTTAGAAAATCTAATTTGTGGAGTTATTTATGGTTTAATTGTGGAGTGATTTTAGATCTAGAAACTGATGTTTCTAAATTCTATCTATTGTAATCCTACTCAAAATAAAAGGAGAGTAAGTGTGAGGAAAAGAGATACTAACCCAATGAATGTTAAGTTAGGCTATCGAGAGGAAGGGGAGGTTGTTAGTAGATGCGTGTACATATTATGTGAACGAAATTAATTATATGATTGTGTAGTTCAAAGTTAAGTGTATGAGTTTAGAATGAATTGTAGTTAGTGGAAATATATCATATGAAGGAAACAATTCCTATTATGGGATTTGAGGCATCTCAATAATAGAAGAATTTGATACATGCATAGATATTTTGTGATTTTGTTTCATTATAAGATCAAAGAAATAGATCAAGAATTTATTGAAGGTGTATGGGTACCTTGATTTTAGTAGTGTGGCATTGACATCCCATAAGTAGAGAAGTTGAAGACACAATAAAAGTACCATTTTCATATATTTAGTGATATCATAACATGTGTGCTCATTGGGAAAGGAAATTAGAAGAACGACATACTCTTTGGAGGAGATTCATAGCTTGCAACATCTTAGGTTTGGAGAATTCGGTGAAGTATATTTGTTTCACTTTGTAATGTATATTGTGCCATAAGATTGGTGACTGCATGGAATAAGCTTTGAAAGGAAGGTTAATAAAGAACAATGATGTTCTTTGAGGATATGGAAGGATTTTTACACTTTGGGAGTAGAAGCATGTTTTCTTTGTAGTTGAAGGATAGTGAAATATGAAATAATAGATTTGCAGACATAGAAAATAGCTCCAAAATGAGAACTTGGGAAGAATTGTAGTGAAGTGACTAGTGTAGATTAGATGCATTCTAAAAGCAAAGATCTTTATGGTTGATTGACATTATTAAATGTTAATTTTTAGATAGAAAAAATTGAGAGAATAATTGTGGTAGAAGAAGTGAAGAGATAGAGCTTGTAGAATGTGCATGAGTTTAGGTTTGGTAAAATTTGATTGGTGAAATGCTTTTATATGATTAATTTGATTTGAACAAAAAAATCATATTTGTAGGTTAATATTTGGGAGAAAGAACATTGGATATCTTTGAAAATAAATCTACTTTGGGAGGAAATTAAAATATATTTTGCTTCAGATGCAAATCTAAAGGAGAGTCATGTTCTTTGAATGAGGAGGAACAATGGGAGAATGAAACAACATAATCAACAGATGGATTGGATAAAATTGCAGTAGAAGTATGCATGTTTGAAAGAGATTGGATAAGAGGTATTTTGGTCACTTTATTTTTAGCTAATTTGTGAAAGAGATTGGTTGACTATAGGTAGCAGTGGTAGAAATTATTACAACAAGGGGATTGTAACAAAGAATAAGTGATGTTCTTGAATATATTGGAAAATAACATGTTCTAGTTGAAGGGAGGAAAGAAGGAGCACAAGTGAAGTTCTCAAAAAGGTGAGCTAGGTGAACACAGAAGCTAGAGCAAGGAGTGCTCTAGAGAAGGTTCCAGAGGAGGGAATCGATAGAATTACTAGGCCATAGAGAAGCTTAGTATGGTATTCGCAGGTAATAGTTTAATGGAGTCAACTTGTTATATAGGCTTGACTACAACTCACAATGAGAAATATGAAGCTCATAGAGCAAGGAAGACTATGAATATCAATGCTAATAGTAAACGTTCATAGGTAAGCCATAGGAAGTTAAATGATGAGGAATTTGATAGTAAGCTAGCTACAATGCAAGTGCATCTTGATGGGATGATGGAACTGCTAAAGGAAAGTGAAGAAGATCAAAGGTATATATGGACTCTACAAAATATATTTAAGTGGGATTTTACGCAAGTGAATCTAAGGAAAAGGATGAATACCCAGTTAGGTAATGAGAATCTCATGGGATTTCAACTTAAGCGGAGGTTCATGACAAGATGAATTAACTTTTGTGAATGAGATTAAGGATAATTATTTGGAGAGAATGATGAGGATACTAAGAGGATATCTGTAGACGATACTGTGAACTATTTGGAAAATTCAAATCAACATGATAATTTGATGTCTAAGCCATCAAACAAGGTTACAAATCCTTATGTTTTTAAAGCTAATGATCTGTGTATGTTTGTAGGTTTAATAGACAATGAATAAGGACAGTCATTTGAAGTTGTCACAAAGATAAAGGATAATGCAACTATATTGTCTCATAAGGGAAAAAATATGGAGACACATACACAGTTATGTAATGCAATTACTGGAGGACGATTGGAAGAACTTTTTTATGAAGAGAACATGACAAAGTTCAGTAATGGAGATAGCGAAAGGGAGAACATAAATGAGGAGAAGAATTATGATAAAATTATTAAGAAGCATAATGAGGAGCTAAAGTTGTTGGAAAATTTTCCAAAAATCTCTGAGTCTAAATAGGAAATTACAACCAAAGAGGAGGAATGTTCATGAATTCCTATCCATGGGGATTTGTTCACAACATTTGAGGAAGCTAAGGTAAATTGTAGTTTACAATTTAAATATGAGAATATATGCATAGGAAGTGATGATAACCATGCGAATATAATTAGATAAATAGAAGACAAATTATTTATTAGATATGAGATAATAACTCAAGTTAAGCATTCAAATTTAACTTTTAAGAATTTTGATGAAGAAATGAGGTTTTCAGAGATATGGCTAGCAGGAGGTACAAGTAAAGAAAACCAACTCGGATGAAGAGGAGTAGATTAAAGTGCCATACAATAGTGGCATATATGAAGAGAAAATGAAACAAAAAGCGGACAACATCAACAACAATTTTCAATGAAGGAAATGAAAACTCATGCAAAAAAGTATTGTTGAGATGAAATATGAAAATCATAATGGAGAATTTTGAAGAAGACAACAATAAATATGTTATAGAACAATAGTGGAGAAAGCATATAAATTTCTTCAGCATCTTTTGGAAGATGTATGTCATAGCATAGCAGGATAAGAGTTATGATACTCTGATGGAAGAGAAGATCCAAACACGCATGTGAAACATCTCTAAATAGAAGGATGAGTTGGATATCAAGACAAATGTATTGTGGGAACTTATGAAGAAAAATCCCAAAAGAAGATACAATGAAAGGTAGCTGACAGTCCGAAATAACATCTAGTTGACTATGAAATATTTTGAAGGTAGAATGTATGGAAAACTATAGAACAATATTTGGGATCCAGGAGGACATGTTTGTCAAAGGATTATGATTAAGAGGTCATAAATTTTATATCTTGGGAGTCTGATGCAGGAGCATCTCAATTTTCAAGTCATTTTCGAAAAATCAATCTTTTAGAAGACAAAGGTCCAAATGGGGTTTTGACATGGAGAAGGAATTCTAATTCATTATTGTAAATAATTATAGTTTCTTTAATTATCATAGAAGACATGAGAGATTTAAGGGTTATTTATGGTGTGATTTTAGGGATATCATGAGTCATTTTTGGATTTAGAAAATCTGATTTAGGGAGTGATTTTACGATCTAGAAGATATATGATATCTCTAAACTCTATCTATTGTAAAGCTACAAGAAATAAAAAGAGAGTATGTGCAAGGAAAAGAGAGAATGGTGAAATGAATGTGAAATCATACAATAGAGAGGAATGTTAGGTTTTGAGTAGATGCATGTATAGATTATGTTAATGAAATGAAGTTTTCGTTATATCCTTGTCTCTTCATGGTTGTGTAATTCAAGTTTAAATGTATGAATTCTAAATGAATGTTAGATAATTGTCTCTTCATAATTGTGTAATTCAAATTTAAATGTATGAATTCTGAATGAATGTTATATAATGGAAATCTATCATATGAAAGAAGAAATTACTATTATGCGATTTGGGGCAATTGAGTAAGGGAAGAATTTGGTACATGCATAGATATTTTGTGTTTTTGTTTTATTGCAAGATTAGAGAACCAAATCAAGAAGTGGTCAAAGGTGTATGGGCACCTTGATGTTAGGAGTGCATTGACATCCCAAAAGTTGAGAAGTTGAAGATGTAGAAAAGGTAGGATTTTTATGCATTAAAAGTCATAGAATAATAGAGATATATACTTACTATCAAACATAATCTAGCCTTAAATCCCAATAAAGGGGCCTAGTAAAACTATAAGCCATTTATGGTTTACCATTTTTGCTTCTTGGAAACCACCAATAAGTTAGTCCCTACAACTACTTTGAATTATTCTCTACTACACTACAACAATACAAGGTTTCTTACACTCCTACAACAATACGATGTTCATTTCTTAACTACAACATTGCAATATTCTCTACTCCACTATAGCACTGCAAGGTTCTCTGCTCTCCACCATAGCACTACAACATATTTTGCTTCACTATAGCTCTGCAATGTGTATAACACACCCAACAATGGGTGATAAAGAGACCAAATTAGTCATTTCCTTTTCACTCATAGTTTTTTCAATACATCTATCGAGGGAGTGTTTGTAAGAAAAGTAATAATAAATAAATAAATAACGCCAACCTCACAACATTTACTTTATTAATAGAAATATTAATTTTATTAAATATACAACTATACACTTCCAAAAAAATTCTTATATTCTCTATGGTATTAAATTGTTTATTATTATACAAATATTATACTATTTTTATTATAATAATTATTCTATCATTTGAGCCCCAAGGGTTAGCTCAACTGGTCGAGTCCCCGTTGTTAAGTACCTCGCCTATCGGGAGGTCATTGGTTCAATTCTCCTCAACGCCCTTGGGGTTAGGCCACACTAGTTGGTCGAAGAGCTTTAAAAGATTCCCTTCAGTGTTGATCTACCCAGATTTTCCGTAGAAGTAGCGGCCATCCGTAAACCACCTATTAAAAAAAAACTATCATTTAATAATGATATAAATAAACCTATTACCAATAATAATGTAAGTGAATGATTACAATTTAACAAAAATAGATTGTATATCCATATTCACGCTATCCACATTCTTTTTTGCCCTATAACATGGCATTGAAAGTGAAAATTAAGCATCTTCTAAGATCAAGACGAACTTTCTAACTATTACACATTCATCGATATTTAAATTTTCCTCCAAGAAAACAAAACTACATACGAACATGGCAATTCATATTTTCTAGAAAACAACAGGGTTATTATTATTTTTAATAATGTGAATTTCTAACATGTTGAAATAATTATTAAAAGTACATTTAACCATTGGCAAGTTAAATATATTAATAATAAAAAATGTATTTAGTAATTTACAAGTTATTAAATATGAAAATTTATAGGATAAAGAAAATAACATGATTGATGTTTTTTGTATGTAAAGGTAGTACCATTGTTTTTTCTATTTATACCAAACAGGGAAACCATATACATTGTCCTGGTGGCCTCACCCTGCCCCGGAGGGAAACCAGTTCTATTGGCCACCTTAATTTGTTATAAGCGTTCCAAAAACAAAGCTTGACAAGTCTATCCATATTGGCTATATGCACTATACAACTAAAATTACTTATTAAACTACTAGTTTGCATGCTACTGTAAAAGGAGAAATTCAAAACAGCTTCAGCAAATCCTCCAGAAGCTCATTCTTTCCTGGTTCCTGTGTGCTAGTCAATATCCATGGGGATATTCATCTGATCTACCTGGCTAGGGCCACTTCCAACCATCTTGGATAGTATTTGAGACATCTCCTCTAGCTTGTTATTCTGATTTATCATGATGACTTGGAAATTCTTCATTTCCTTCTGCAGATTTGGCACCCCATTGGCAAGTTCCACCATTTCCATTGCAACCTATTCAAGAGCTTTAGCCAGCAGGCATTTTAGTACCCAGTAAATATGTAGAGACTGTCTATACAGGGTCATCCTTCCCCTTGTGTTGCCTGGATCAGTAACCATCTCTGCCCATTCTTCTGTTTCCGAGCCTAACTACTCCTCCAAAATGTTGGATTCCATATTTTGGATGATGTGTTGAATATCTGCATCTGTACCTTCCTGGTAAGCATTGGTCGCTTCTTGAACTGCAGTCAGGGTCGACCTTCTTCCTCTACGCTGACTATCGGTTGTTTTTGCTGACCTGCCACCCTGGTTCTCCTGCCTTGGGTGGCCCCAGCCTCCTCTTCCTCTTCCCTGACCCTGATGCACCATCCCTTGTCCTGTCCTCACCTGTAGACATCCATCAATCACAGGTGTTAGTTTTTGGATATTCTCATCGTCAACCTTGCTTGCTGAATTGCCTTTGATTATTCCTCTAATTCTGCTACAATCTCCTTTGTTTCTTTGGGTTTGGCATTTCTCTCCCTTCTCTGGATACAAAATATCTATTATGCCCTCTGTCATGTGGACAAGATCATGGGATGTTGGCATAATTTTCGGGTCTCCCTTACCAAGCTTCACCTCCTCTTCTGCTTGGGGATATTTATCTCGATTTTTTTCATACTTTCTTCGACTGTATTCGCTACTACAGTTGCCTTTTTTATCCAGATTCCCCACCTGGTGGAAATCCATGTACCCTTCTCCATGCATTACAGAGGGGCGATCAAATGTTTCCTCATCCTAGGCTTCCCATCAACTAAACATGTCCATTCCTTCTATTAAGCTATATAATAAGGAGGTAGAGTTTACTGAATTCACATACCCGAAGATGTAGTCCTCTCTATTATTGTCTTTTGTCTGAGGCTCTTGCCATTCCTCCTTCACCCCATTCAGAATGAGCTTACCTCTACCTACCACTATCTTCATATAATGGCTCTTCCTTACCTTATTCTCTCTGCCACTACCGCCACCACTCCTTCTACTCATCTGCGGTCCACCACTTCCACTCCAGTTTCTTGAGGCTTGAGCTGTCCTCTCACTCATTGTTTTTGTTGGTGGGCTGCCTCTTCCCTGAAGTCCCATCTATTTACCCTCCCTTTGTAATGATTACTCCTGTCATTTTTACCTACCCTACTCCTCATCCCAATCTGGAGCCATCTATCGCTACTGCCTTTAAATCGTGTCTTCATGATTATCTTGATTGAGGATCGTACTAAGTTGTTCAAATCCTAGGTCTTTTGAGTGCATCGTCCATAAGCTGTCCATTTTCTTCCTTTGATCCTGGAAGCCCCAGTTCCCAAGACAATCAGTTGCTTTATTGGCTTCTCTTCTAACATGCCTAACAATCATATAATCAAATCTTCCCAAAATACTTTCCAGTTCTTGGATCAGGCTGGCCATCCTCCAGCTCTGTGTTACTCTTTCCCATGAGGTCCCATTGTTAAGTTTTTCGAGAACTTGTATCACCATTATGGAATCACCTTCCTCCTCGAGTTTATTATAACCACTTCTAATTTCTATTTTTAGTCCTTAGCGGACTGCCATCAGTTCTACCTCATTGTTACTCATAATACCTCCATTATCTGCATATATCCATCTCGTCCTCCCCTGATCGTCCCTAAAAAGACCACCAATCCCAGCGGGGCCTAGGTTTCCCTTAGAGGCACCGTCGAAGTTTAGCTTTATGAAAACATTCGAGGGCGGGGAGAAATGCATGATACCATTGTCTCCCACCCTAGGCACTTTCCAGATCTGAGGGGCCACCATTCCTTGATTCAGATTTAATTTCTTTAGGATCTGCCCTTCTTCCTGTGTCACTTCCCAGTCCTCTCCCTTCCAAGTGTCCGCAAGTATGGTTTCCCGGATATGGCTCAAGGTTTTTTCCCATAGTTGGTCTTGTGTCATCTCTTTGTTTTGGAAAACTCTTCTATTTCTTTCCTTCCAGATCATCCACATATTCATCCTGGCTGCTAGGTTCCAAGCATGCCTTACCATTGGACTTTTAAATTGTCCTCCTCCCCAAATTTTAATAGTGTTTTTAATACTCTGTGGATCTCTATTGGTTTTTACGAAAAGCCACCTAACCTTTTCCAACTATCTTTGAGCTTATGTGCATGAATTCAGAAGGTGTTCTTGTGATTCTTATTCCTGTTTACATAGAGGGCATTTGGGGGGCCATGAATGCCTTTCTTTCGGAGTTGGTCCCAGGTTAGAATACGGCCTTTGGTGACCAGCCATATGAAATGGGCCACTTTCGGCCACCAGTTACTGTTCCATATCTGTCCCCAGGTACTTATCATATCCTCTGGTTCTTTAGTGCTCAAAAGATGGTAAGCCTCTTTAATTGAAAATTTTCCTTTTGTTGTGTATCCCCACCTCAGGATGTTCGGTCCAGATCTTATGGGAATTCTTCTTGTCTGCATTTCCTTTTGGTATAGCTCTTTTTTCTCTCCATCTATTTGCTCCATCATTCTTCTGGGCTTTTCTAGGTTCTCCATACTTCATCTTGACTCTCTATCCTCAAAAGTCCTGTCAGGCCAAGCAGTAACTCCACAAAGCAAAAATTGGTTCGTGTATTATTCCATCAGGTAGGTCTTTGTTATATACAATAGGGAGTGATTGTTCAGTTCATCTCCTGATGACTGTTCACATTCCTAATTTAATTATCTACATAAATTCACCCAATCATGAGGATTAGGTGTCAACATTCCCCCCCTTAATCTGAAGGGATGTTGGTGAGTCCAAGCATCATTCTGAATCTTTCAAGCTTTTATCTTCCAAGCGCTTTGGCGAAGATGTCTGCAATTTGCTCATTTGTGGAATAATGACGGAGATGGATTGTTCTGGCCTCAACATGATGTTAGATCAGATGATATTTAGTATTGATATGCTTTGTTCGATCATGGAACTTTGGGTTCTTAGCCAACTCTATTGCAGAGGTGTTGTCAATCATGAGTGGAGTTGATTGTACATGTTTTACCTGCAAATATTCAAGGATTTTCCTGAGCCACACAATTTCTTTTGTTGCTTCAGCGGTTGCCACGTATTCTGCTTCTGTTGTGGAATCTGCTGGAACTAATTGTTTGTGTGATCTCTAGGAGACAACTCCTGATCCAAGACTCATAGCATATCTTGAAGTAGATACCCCAGTTTCTTTGTCTCCATCGATGTCTGAATCAGAGTATCTGATCAAGCTGAAGTCATCCACCTGTGTGCACTTGATTCCAAAGTCTTGAGTTCCCTTCAAGTACTTTAGAACTCTTTTTTGCAGTAGACCAATGTCCCTCACAAGGCTTTTGCATAAACCTAGAGAGGATTCCAAAAACAAATGAAATATCTGGTCTGGTAGTAATTAGGTAGTTGAGACTTCCTATCAGCTGTCTATACTTTGTTGCATCCTCAAATTCCTTTCCTTCAATAGATGTGAGCTACAAGTTTTGTTCCATTGGAGTAGTAAGAGGATTGCACTCTGTCATGCCAAACCTTTTCAACAAATCTTCAATGTATTTCTTTTGAGAAAGAAATATGGACTTTGGATGTTCGGTTACATCAATGCCAAGATAGTAATGAACATAGCCCAAATCAGTCATTTCAAAACTTTTTCCCAATTCCTTCTTTATGGATGCAATGCAGCTTTCATTGTTCCCTGTCATTAAAATATCATCTACATATACCACAAGATATACAATTGTTTTACAACTTTCTTGACAAATAAAGTTGCATCATCAAGATCAAAATGATTGAAATTGAGTTTCAGAAGATGCCCAATTAGTTTTTCATACTAGGCTCCTGGTGCTTGTTTGAGGCCATACAAGGACTTCACAAGTTTGTGTATCTTATTTTCATTTCCTTTCACAGCAAATCCTTCAGGCTGGGACATAAAAACATTCTCTTTTAGATCTCCATTCAAGAAAGCAGTTTTTACATCCATTTGATGGACTTTCCAACCATTCTGAGCTGCTAGTGCAAAGAGTGTCTAGATGATAGCCCATTTTGTTGTGGGGGCAAAAGTATCCTCATAATCAACCCCTTCCTTTTGTGCAAAACCTTTTTCCACAAGCCTAGCTTTGTGCTTGTCAAGTGAGCCATCAGCTTTATACTTGTTCTTGTAGACCCACTTGCAGCCATTTGGTTTGGTTCCTAATGGAGGATCAACCAGCTTCCAAGTGTCGTTCTTTATGAGGGCATGATACTCCTTTTGCATCGCTTCTTTCCGTTCATCATGAGAAGCAACTTCTTTGAAGGAAGTTGGTTCAAAATCTGTAGACAAGTTCAATTCACAATCATAAGAAACATCCATATCAACAGGTGAATTAGAGTCATCCACATCACCTCCATTTTTCCAGTTTGAATTTCTGGTTCCTGTTTTTCCAATTTCATCAGGATGAACACTTTCAAGTGTCTTTGTCAGCCACTTTGGGGGACCTTTCTGAGATGGTCCAGGCTGCTCTGTTGATTGAGTTGGGAGTGAATCAAGATTGAGTCTCCCAATTCTATCAATTACATCACTTAAAGCATCATCCGTTGTTGGAGTTTCAGACGGGGAAGAATCTTCTTCAGAAGAAGATTCCACATGTTGATCTAGTATAGGAATCCCCCCTTCAAGATGTGGAATCTGATTTTCAAATTCTTGAAATGATTTCATTTTTGCGAATCTATCCAAGCGATCAAGTTGCCGCTCAACAACATTGTCAGATTTGGATGATTCAAGAAAAATTACATCTCTAGATATAACAAATTTTTTATTTTCTTCATCATAGAGGCGGTATGCTTTGGAGGTATTTGAATACCCCAAGAAAATACACTTACGACTTCTAGCACCAAGTTTGTTTCTATGTACCTTGGTATCAAAGCATAACAGGTGGAACCAAAAATCCTGAGATGTTTGACCGAAGGAACATGTCCATACCACAATTCATAAGGAGTCTTGTTTCTTATAGCACTAGATGGACATCTATTCTTTATATATGCAGCACATAGAACAGCATCAGCCCAAACCATTATCTTTACATTTTTGAAAAAAAGCATGGATCGTACCATATTCAAAATTGTTTTGTTCATTCTTTCAGCTACACCATTCTGTTGGGGATTATAAGGTACAGTTGTTTGATGTTTAATCCCATGTTGGCGAAGATATTGTTCAAATTCATTTGATGTATATTCTTTTCCATTATCAGTGCGAATAGACCCAATATGAGATTGTGCATCATTTTCAATCCATTTATGAAAATTCTTGAATGTTAGGAAAGCATCAGATTTGTTCTTCAATAAATAAACCCAACACATTCTGGTGTAGTCATCAATAAATGTCATGATATATTTATTCCCATTTGCAGAAGGAACAGGCATTGGACCACATAAATCTGAATGAATAAGTTCAAGCTTCCTATGTGCTCTTGAATGTGAGTCATGAAAGGACTGTTTGCTATGCTTTCCTAGAATGCAAGCATCACATTGCTTAAGTTTTCTAGGAATTGTAGGCAAACCAACAACACCATTTTTCTTCAATAAACGGAGACTGTCATAGCTTAAATGTCCAAATATAGCATGCCATAATAAACTTGATGGAAGTGTACCTTCTTCATGATGAGTAATATATGAGAAATTTTGTTTATGAGCAGATGTTCCTTGCAGTTTGAGAAGTCTT
>APFE031111112.1:37508-120519 GCA_000404065.3 Pinus taeda
GTGCATGAGAAAATGTTCCTTGCAGTTTGAGAAGCCTTTCTTCTTCTATTCCCCTCATGACAAGTGAGTGGTCAGATGCTTTTCTTACCTCAATCTTGCCATCAAACATATGAATTGGAGTGACCTTCCTAGAGGATGTGGACCAAGGACAACAAGTTTCTCTTGAGTTGTGGGAGATATAAAACATGATCCAGAAGGAAGCATGGAAGACCAGGCAGTTTAAGCTTGATTGTGCCAAGCCCTGATGGCTTGATTTTTGATTGATCTGCAAAGTATACTGCTCCATCAACATTGTCAGTGAAATATTCAAAAAAATCTTTTCTATGAGTCATGTGGCAAGTTGCTCCTGAATCAAGCAACCAATCAATTTTCCAGGAAGCAAGTGAAGCATTAAATAAATCTTCATTTACTCCAATGTTACATTGTGCCTCAACATAGTGAGTGGATTCAGGTGCTTTACCTTTGTCTGTATCATCAGTTTTACCTTTCTGTTGGTTTCGTTTCTGCTCAATTTTATCCCATGGTAGCTTGCATGTAGAGGCATCATGTGATCCATTTCTTTTGTAGCGAATGCAGTGCAAATCTACCTTTTCTTCTTGAGAATGTCTGCCCCCCTGCCTCTGAAATATCTTCCTCTTCCTCTTCATCCATCTCTTCCTCTTGTAGAATCTTGAGCAAGATTATTTTCTTTATGAGCAAGGCACACAGTCTCTTCAGAAGATTCAGCGGCTGTCTTCTTTCCAAAAGCTTTCTCTCTTTCAGCAAACTTTTTCACAAGAGCGTCAATGGTTATATCTTTGAGATTTCCATTTGCTTGCAATGACTCAAGATAATTGGAGTAAGTAGGATAAAGTGCCTTGAGAAAAGTGATAAGAGGAATATCCAATTCAACCTTAGTGGATTTAATGTCATGCATTATAGACTTTACTTCAGATGCAAGAGCAAGAGGATCACTAATTTGTAGTTCAAGAGTGAAGAGTTTAATCATGAGTTGAACAACTTCAAGTGCAGAATGTGAGTCATAGAGTTCTTTCAGCTTTTGTAAGGCTTCAAAGGCAGTTGAATATGAAGAAATATGGCGACTCACCTCTTCATTTATAGATGCTGTGATTAATGCATAAGCTTTGTTGTTCTTGTTTTCCCAAATGACGAGCTCTTTGTCTGAGGTAGGATGTACTGGGTCATTGTCTCCTTCTCCGACACACACTCCTTTCTACAACTCATTGAAAATGAGGGTGTGTTTTATCATCCGGGACCATTCAAGATAGTTCTCCTTGCCAATGAGAACTATTCCCACCATAGATATGATTGAATGCGTTGTAAAATCCAAGAGATGTAAAAATACTTCTGCTGCTAAAAGAAAATTGATTCTGATATCAAAATGTATTATGGCCTCAAACAATATATTAAACATAGTCAGACGCAGGAGCGTTAACTATGTTAGTCACTTTGAAAACAACTTTATGAAAACAACACTATGGTAGCCCAAACAACACTATGGTATAATACATATGTATGTATTATCAAATAATACAAACATTATACCTCGTTGCCCTAAAAATCTTCACCGCATATAACATTTTAATGCATTATATGCCATGTCCATCATATAAAAGGCAATGTGAAAAAAGGCTAACACGCATATACTATCATAGTTTAAATTTTAATACCATTCAAGCACAGATCCATGTCCATTGTTTAATATTCGCTGCTCCAGAAAAAGAGATGCGTATTAACGCAACCTCTATTTGAAGGATTCTCCATGCATGATACCATGTCCAGCAAGTTAAATAATCTAGAACACCACTTTCATTAGAAATAAAAATCGTTACATAATCAAAGGATCATGAACATCCATTATAGATCCTTCATATGTGCAGACTCCAGAGTTTAACCACAACGTTGTTTAAACTCTTCTCCAAGCCCTTGGGTTTAGCCGCTTTCACACGAAAACAAAGCCATAATGGTACTTGATTAACTCCATAACAGGAAAATCAATGAATTAAGCAATACTTTCGATTAGAATTGGATGTACCCAGATGCATTGGAAAGACAGGCAAGGGTGTAATAGCACAAATAAAGCAGATTGGGCATAACAACAAATAGTGAGCTTGATGGTTTTGCAACGTTGCACCGCCTAGATTTCAATAAAGACCATGAAATTGGATCTGAAGGGTATACACAGCATTGGAACCACGTAGGGACCTTCACAAATTAGCGTGGATACCATGTCAGACCCTTCACAAAAAAATTTAACGTACAACGCTTCTTTCAGGACAGTATGGACAACACTAGACAGGATAACGCTTCAGAAGAGCAGGGCGCAGGTCTTATAAAATAGAATATGATAGAAAAAACGGAGGCAGTATCAAACAGGCACTCAGTCACTGAATTATATGGAGAGTAGAGAGCAGACAAGGTTGTTACAAGGCACAAGAGCTAAAAAAAGGAGTTGGTTGTAATACCATGTCAGGCTAGGCAGTAACTCCACAAAGCAAAAATTGATTCGTGTATTATTCCATCATGTAGGTGTTTGCTATATACAATAGGGAGTGATTGTTCAATTCATCTCCTGATGACTGTTCACATTCCTAATTTAATTATTTACATAAATTCACTGAATATGAGGATTAGGTGTCAACAAGTCCTTCACTAGAGTCATTCCTTTCTCAGCTGCTTCTTGACCTATATTCCTTAGGCCTTGCCGTCCATTCATTCTTTCCCTTTGCTACCAGGCCTCCTCCCAGAATCTTGCTGAACTGCCATCCCTAATTTCCCAAAAGGCATGCCTAGTTATTATATCTTTATTAAGACGGGCTAGATTCCATACTGTCGACCCTTTCGGTGTATCGCTTAACCTTAGTATTTCCTCTAGTTTGGTGGGCATATTATAATTTTTTGACCATATTCTTTTCCATAGGTCATTTCCTCCATTCATCCAGTGCCACCATAGTTTTGCGCCCATCTCTTGGTTCAAAACATAAGGATCTCTAAGGCCTAATCCCCCTTCCAGCTTGCTTTTCACAACTTCCTTCCAGGATACTAATGCCCATTTCCTTTGGTCTTTTTATCCTCCCCATATGAATTTTTTAAATAACTTTGTCATTCTAACGCATGCTCCTTTTGGGGCAGCCATTGTTGATAGTTGATATATAGGTATAGGTTGAAGTACTGCCTTGGCTAAAACAGTTTTGCCCGCAAAATTTAAAGTTCTGAAAGACCAGTTTGCTAATTTTCTAGTTATCTTCTCTAGGGTTTGTTGCCAGTTTGCCATCCTCAAGGGGTTTAAGGCAAGTGGAGTGTCAAGATATCTAGTTGCGAGTTCTCTAGAGTGGAATCCTAGAGTTCTGGTCAAGAAGTTTCTAATATTTCCAGCTGTGTTAGAAAAATATGTGCAAGATTTTTCATTGTTAATTTGGGTCCCAGACGCTGTCATGAAAAGGTCTAAGATTGCTTTGATTCTGCGGGCTTCCCTTAGCGACACATTACAGAACAACATGATGTCATCAACGAATTGTTGATGGGTAATGTTGGAGCCTAGATTTACCTCAGGTTAAAAATGTAAGCTTCTAGGTCCACATCAAACCACGCTCAGCCTCATAGCTAGCCCTACGAGGATAAGAGAGGGCTCTCTCCGAGTCAATCTCAGCAAAAGATAATCAGATGGGGCTTGAGATGACTAATTTAACAACTAATATTAGGCTAGGTATGAAATTCAAGGATTTGATTTGATTTTTTGGGGGTTTTGTTGGAATCAAGGGAAAGGCAAATTTGGATCTGGGGATGAGGCCAAATTTTTGCAGAGTTCCGATTGGGGCAAGGTAGGCAGTAGTTTTGATGCTTTAGATTAAATGAATGGATAGAAAAGACTGTTGAGGAGCTGAAGAGGGCAACAGGATGCAAGAATCCTCTCCAAATAGATGAAAACATGTAAAATTAAACAATCGTTTAAGGCAGAGCACAACAAGCCAATGAATTCTACCTTTGTCACTCAATTTGTTTAATTTCAGAAGCAAAGAGAAGGGAAATGGAATACATGAAACATCAATGAAATTACAATTGCATGAAGAAAAGCACCATCAAAACACAGAGCCACAAGGATCCCAACAAGTGTTGCAAAACCCTGGTCTTTCCTTTGCCCAAAATGCTAAAAATGAATGTACAATGAAGTGCCAGGCAATCCCAGTGTCCAACCCTGAAAATGACTGAGAAATTACATGATATAGACAAACATAAATACTTCCCATGACTCTAGGGGTCGAGCTCATCATTCTAGGAGCTGTTTCAACCATATCTAAATAAGGAACTGAAAAATAGGCAATGAAACACCTTGCCTCTATATGCTAGGAAACTGATTCATTCACTCACATTTCACCTTTTGGTGAATGAATCTACTAAGACAAGTAAAAATGTGCCAAAATTACAGCATGGTCACAAAATTACATCAAGTTAGATCAAGAGTAACATCAAAAATTGAAACTAGTCAAAACTGGCCGAAATTCTAGCTGAAGTGTGAAAAATAGGCCAAAATTCTCTATATGTCGCACCCAAAATCTCTATGTGTAGCACAACTTTGGAGCTGATTTTGAGGCCCTTCCCAAAGTTCACATTGAGCTCATGATAGCTCGTTGGAAATCTCGGCCTGTCTAATTTCCAACCCAAGTAGAATTTCTAGATTTGGATGTCATTTGGCCCTCCACAATGTCAATCTCCTAACACTGCTTCCTGTGGGTGCCAAAGGTGGCAGAAAGGTCATTTTTTGTGTGTTTTTGACCCTTTAGGCAACCCAAAACTTGATGGAATCCTTAGGTAATTCATGAGCATGCATAACTTTTCATAAAAAATCTAGAATTGCAAAGTTTTCCTCCAGAGGATCTCCCAATTATAAGCGCGCACCAAGTGGCACTACGCGTTGGGCAGGAAAATCCGTTTTGAAGCCAAAAAATTCAAAATTGACAAAATTTTCTCCAAATTTGGTGAAATTTGGACTAAAGGTCCATCATCAAGTATCATGCTCAACCAAAGAAGCTTCGGCCAATATTCGGAGCCTATCATGCCTTTTGCGTCATTTTAGTGCCCTCCTTAGTCTTGCTTTCAGGATTTTGATCCTCGCTTTGCAAACATGAGTTCATGCCCAATAATGGTTTTTCATGTGCTTGAGCATGTCCTTTTCCTTGTTTTCCTTTGCCAACAGCTTCTCAAGATGAATTTTGATCCTCTCAAGCCAAGATTCTCGATCGGCATTGATTTCTTTCTCAAGCGAAGTGAACTCCACCCTCCACCTTTGGGCAGCTTGGCAGTTCTTCCGAATGTTTTGTAACTCCATGATTGTATGCTGATCCTCCAATTGTTCGCTTCACTGCTCCAAATAGTTTATGAACCATTGAGCTCTCTACAACTTGTCGGTCAACGCATCTATCTCGACCTTCTGTTCCTGAATAATTTCCCTTAGCTTTGAGCTAGGAGAGCTCACATCATCACCAATGAGTATGAAATTAGTGTCTTGGCCATCTGAAGGGCCTTCATCTTGCATAGGCTTCTTGCCTTTGTCATGTACCTGTACCTGTGCTGTTGCGACGGCAACGAGACCCCTTCCACCCCAGGTGGAGATAGTACTCGTCGGGCTGCTACAAACAATTCCCTCACGCCTCTCTGATAGGTGACATATGTCGGCACACTAGTAGTCTCTACCTCCTAACCTCCATACGGATGTGAAGGTTCACCCACATCATGGAAAACCTCCTGATGAGTTGCTAAAGTTGTGAAGAACTCACAAGAAATGAAGTATTCCCATGTGATACCCTACAAACCACGCTGATGTACACCAATGATCTTGATGAGCGCATAGTGATAAATGCTATTGTACTGTTGTTCAGGAGTCTTCTTCTACACAAGCGTAGTCATCCTCTCGATGTTTTGGCACATGAAATATGGAATGTTCATCATCTTTACTCTCGTGAAATGCATCAATAACCTGATATGGTATGCATAGAGGTGTAAGAAGCGGCCGTCACAACTGAAATATCTGATAATGAGTCTCATCAACGGCGCATAGGATTATTTCAAAAACTGGAATGGGAACACCCTGCTGAGCGTTTTCGCATAGCTAGGCCTGATATATGGTTCATAATGTACTCTTTCTACCTATTGTCTTTTGTTCCATTCCTCACCTACATTTGGTATTCCTGTTTCTTGAGAAATCGTTTCTGGTGTCAAGGTAAAATTTACACTTGCAAGAGTTACTTGACCATCATGCAAATGTAAAACAAACAACCGAGCCAACTCCTGATGATACTGAATCTGAGCAATCATCTCACAATACTGAAAGCATGACTGTTGTTGGAAGCATGCCATGGCAAGTGGGCAAGCCTGCAATTGAGTCAATGAGGTGGGCTCTTCTCTGACATGTCTGCCACCCTTACGAGGCCTCCTCGGTGCATTAAGCTCTGTGGTAGAATCTTTGTCTTGTTCATATGATGTTTTAGTGTCTGTCTCCATAATGTCCATGCAAGGTGTATGTTTGGTTTGTTGAGAATGACTAATTGGTGCCTTTGTTTTCAATGCCAAATATTTCAAAGTGAAATGAGGGACTATGAAAAAACAAATGGGCAGTGAGAATGATGGGGTTTGTCAAGTGAGATTTATAATGTGAGGACAGTCACTTGACTGCTTGGGGACTTGAGGATTTTATAAGTGAAATAAGAGAAGGAGAGTGATGGGGAATAGTAGGGTTTAGGGATAATAGAACTTAGGAATAAGTGATTTGAGATGTTAGGGAATAAGGGATTGACAAATGATAATATGGCAGTGAAGGGGAAAGGAACCATAGGAAAGGAATGAGATTTGAAATACTTGGCACCAACGTCAAATTTTAACACTCAAATTCAAACGCTAAGAGGCAGTTTTTATCAAAATGAGAGGGTTTATGTTTTCAACTTTTAAACTTTCATATTCTTCCCTCCAAACAACACCAAACACAAGCTAATAGCAATTCACAACCTTACAAACTTACTTGGTGTGAGGAAAACTGAGTTGGTTTGAAAGTTTTGGAAGCAGTGATGATATTTTTGCTTGTCAGCCCTGTGCGCCATGTGTGAAACCCAATGCACCGCATAGGCTTTATGCATTGTGCACGTTCAATTTTACATTGTGAACAGTGGCTCTATGAGCCGCGACCTCCCAGTGTGTTGCGACCTCCACCCAATGCGCTGCGCAAACATTCCAACACACAGTCCCAGCTTCAAACACAAATTTCACTCCTCCACGATTTTCCCTTGGGTCTTTGACAAATTCTTGTGTGCAAATGACATTTGAATGGTGAAAATATCTTGTATAGTCATGGATTTGATTTTTGTTTTGCAAAAAGCCACTTTCTTATGTTTCCATTTTGGCACTTTTCGCTTTCCAATACAAACTCTGTTTTTTGTTGTTTCCTTTGATTTTTGACTGAAATGATGAAACTCTTGGCAATGTTTTGCAGGGATGATGGCATTGGATTTCGGCAAAGGACGACTAGGGCTGCACTGAAGAACTACAGAACTTTAAAAACTTTAAAAATTACATATTTACTACAAAAAATAAATTTGACGATCTCTTCTTCAAAACAGAGTTTTGAAGAAGAATCATTCTCGAGCATTATTGGCAATGAAAAATATGGAATAAAAACTTATTAGGAACATCCTCATGGCTTGCTGGAATTATTAGACACTTTGAAGAAAAAATTTGCGAAACCCTAGACCTAATGACTAACATGACTCTTGGCTGACCAAAAGACCACTGATAATGACTGTAAAATTGATTTTGATGAACATTGATGATCAGACACAAACCAGCAGGTACATGACATGAGGGAAGTATGGAGATAAGACCCTTCCATCAGAAGATCGATGCTCCTAATGCAATGCAGATGATCGGGCTGAATGAGATACCTAAAATGAAATGCAACAAAAGAGGTTTTGATCTCTGACAAAGGGCTGAACAGACTGAATCTAACAGGTAATAGGGAGGTTGTTACCCCACATTTGAATTCCTTTGAGATTCTTTGCTCTAACTTCTTTTTTAATGTATCTCCCTAAGCCTTCTATTGCTATGATGAACAGGAAAGGAGACAGAGGGTCTCCTTGTCGGAGAACTCTGGATGCTTTAAACAGCTGGGAGGGTGTTCCATTCACCAGGATAGAGACATTTGTTGATGAGATCCATTCAATCCATCTATCACAGAAGCCAAAGGATTTTAAGATTCCCTTCAAGTATTTCCAGTTTAGATGATCATAGGCTTTTGAGAGGTCAAGTTTGATCATCATACCTACTTCCTTTTTGACCTTTAGGGAGTATACCACTTCTTGGGAAACCACAAGTCCGTCCAGGATTTGCCGGCCCTCAACGAAGCTTGTTTGCTTGGGGGAGATGATGCTAGATAGGAGTGGTTTGAGTCGTTTAGCTATTAAGGTAGCTATAATCTTATATATCACATTACAGAGGGAAATAGGTCTAAATCCCTGAGGAACTTCTGATTTATTCTCTTTGGGGATTAGAGATATGAGAGTTGAGTTTAGGCTGGCACTTACCTTTTGATTCCTTCTTGATTCTTCTACTACATCCAAGATGTCTTGACCATGGAAGCTCCAACCTACTTGATAGAATTCCATTGTAAATCCATCAGGGCCTGGGGCTTTATTCTTTTTCATTCCCTTCACTGTCTCTTCAACTTCTTCTAGAGTGACTGCTCTCATCAGAGTGAAGTTTTGGTCTCTAGCGATTCTACTCGGGATCTCATTACACATTCTTTCAATAGCTTCTTCTCGGTTGAAATTTGGCTCCGTCAGAAGATCCTTGAAGTGCTTAACCAATACTTGCCCTATCTCCTCATGTTGCATTACTCTTATCCTTGCTTCATTTTTAATAGAGAAAATTATATTTCTCTACCTTCTTTGCATCATTACTTCGTGGAAGAACTTAGTGTTCCTTTCCCCTTCCCTTAACCAGTTTACCATAGATTTTTTCCTCCAAAATATTTCCTCTTGTTTTCGCCTCTCTTCTAATTGCCCTATTAGTATCCCCTCCTCTTTGGCCAGGTCGTCACTTCTTCCTGTGTTTATTATTTCTTGTTTGATTTTTTCCATCTTCTGCTCTAGCCTCTGCTTATCTTCGAGTATATGTCCGAATTCTTCCTTATTCCATTTCTTGATATTCCCTTTTAGTTCTTTTAGTTTTAGTTGGAAATTCTGCATCTTGTTTCTTCTTCTCCGCCTGCTTTGTCTCCACCACTGTTCTACCTTCTCCATAAAATTTTTGTCTCTGAGCCAGAAGGCTTCGAATCTGAAGGGCTTTCTCTTTGGGATAGCATTTATGTCTAGTTCTGCTTTGATTGGTTAGTGGTATGATCCCATTCCTGGGAGAATCACTGCTTCAATGAAGATGTCCAAATTTATGATCTGTTCTGACAGTAGGAATCGATCTAATCTGGATGCTATCTAATTTCTGCCTCCTCTCCTGTTATTCCATGTATAATTTCCATTTGTTGTCTGTATGTCCATGAGCCTTTGATTTGCTATCCAATCTCCAAAGGCTTCCATCTCTATCTATGTCCTTTTAAGACCTCCCTTTCTTTCATTTAGATTTTTTATCATATTGAAATCTCCTCCCACTACCCAAGGTAAAACTAGGTACAGGGCACACAAAGCTGCCAGGTTCTGAAGAAAGTTCCTGCGTTCATTCTGTGTATGGGGCCCATATACAATTGATAGTAAAAACCATTTTTGGGGCCCTAAACTTCTAAATCTCCCGGAAAGGATGCATGGTATGCTCATCCAATATTCAAATTGGACCTCTTCTAGGTTCCAAATTGTTGCCACTCCTCCTACACTGCCTGTCGCATCTTGACCCATGACCTCATAATGTGTCTTGAAGCTGTTCATTATTTCTCTTAGTTTGCTCTCCTAAACTTTTGTTTCTTGGATTAACATTATATTTGGCTTGTCCCTTCTGAGTCTCTCTTTCAGATATCTCTGTTTTCCTTTACTGTTCAGTCCTCTGATATTCCAGGTTGCGATGATCATTTCAAAAGTTTTAGGGGTTGTTGGAAGACCTCCGACAAAGGTATCACTTTCCCTGAATTCACCAACATGTCTCCTACCATATGAATGGTCTCGCTCATATGTCTCCTTCCTCTTTTCCTTCCACTTTTCCCTATTGTACATGTTTTTGTGTTCTGATCCCCTTGTAATCCAAGTTGCTCGGGTTGCTTAGTTGTCGATCTTCCTTGTTTTTCATTGTACCTTTGGAACATATCCTTAAAGAGTTGTTTCTGGTCTTCTGGTATGAACTGCTCATCTAGGTGCTTCCATTCCTGTAGGAGTTTCCTCATGATATTTTCTTCTTCTCATTCTTGTTCCTATTGCGAGTCTATATCCATTTGGATCTATTCTTAGGTCTATTATTATTCCCAGTCTTCTTGCTCTCCCTCCTTTTCTGATGTTGTTCTATTCTTTTCCTTAACTTCCTTCCTGATTTCTTTCTGGACTTCTCTCGTGTCTTCTTCCTCTTCTTCTCCTTCCACTTCCATTTCTAGATCACGCACGACTTCGAACTGGTTCTGGATTTTCTGATTGCCTTCCAGGTAAGAGGGGTTAGGTCTGGTTTTTTCTTTTTGGGGTATTTTTCTTCTCACTACTTCCATAAACCCTCCTTTGTTTCCTTCGTTCATCCTCCCTTCCTACTCTGTTCTTTTCCTTTCATCTGCTTGATTCGTTGGGGTATTGCCGTCATTCATTGGGTAGTGTTTAAATAGATGACCATATTCATGGCACTGTCTGCACCGAAATCGGATGTGTTCATAATCCACTGGATGCTGCCATACTTCATCGTGATATTCTATTTCAATATGTTCTAGCAAGGGTTCTATGATATTCATGTAGACACAGATCTTAGCATATGATGTATATCTACCCCTCTTGGTCATCTCTGCTATCTTCACAAAGGTTCCTATTGAGTTCCCAATTCCTTCTAGAATCTTTGGGTCCCAAAACTCCATTAGAAGCCCAAATAATCTAACCTAGACTGGCGCTGCTAGCATCTTTTCTTTTTCCAGGTTGCAAAATTCTTCCCATTGCCTCATGAATAATCCTGCATTGTTGAAGAAATAAGGACCTTCTTCAAAAACCCTCTCCTTATCTTCCAAATTTGTAAATACTACTGTGAAAAACCACTTTGCCCCAAATTTAAGGTCTATATGCCCTTTAGGTTTCCACTTTTGTTGTATCCATTTCATCAGATCTTTCTCAAACGGCCAAGTTCCTATAAATTTATAGATAAGTGCATGATCTTTCATATAACCTCTGTACTCTTCTAGTTTATTATTCAGAATTACAAACCTGGGTTTTTTGGTTGCCTGCGGCAAACATTTGTTCCCTGTCTTTGCCTGGCATACTTCTCCCATCACCGACATGTTTTTGCTGTGATTTCTAGGTCCTCCATTTGCCCCGATGCGGCTTGATTCCCCTGCTGTAATCTCCTTGTAGGAAGGGATCTCTCCCCCTCCGCTTGCTTCCATCATTCTTCGCAGTCTAGCCTGTTTTCAGTGATTTTTGCTTTGTATTTATCTGGTACTGATTTGTTGCTTGGTTCTTGCAGGTGCTCGCGGGGTCTCTTGCACCTGCCCTGGAGCAAGTCCACCAGGGGACGCCTTTACCTATCCCAAAAACCCTAGGTCACCATCGCCCTTCTCCCGACAGCTCCTCACACATGTCAATAACATGGTTTTTGTTATGAACGTGTAACAAGTTGAAATAATCACCAAAAAGATGTCCAATAACTTTAGATATAACAAGTGCAAGTTACATGTACCAATAACTTATGATGAGATATTTTGTGCACCAAGGTTCTTAGAGTTTTATAAAAAAAGGTCAAATATGTTCCAAGTGAATGAAAAAAAAATTGTGCTCTTAGTCATTTGATCCACCAACATTAAAGAAAAAAAGTGATATACATAATAATTATTATTATAACTTTGCAAAAAAAATCATTTGAATATATTTGAATATTTAATAAATAATAATTACAAGTTAAATCTAAATTTTTAAAATGAAATTTTTAATATTATATAAATGGATATTTTAGTCTAATAATATATATTTTTGTAATATTATATTCATGTCATTTATTTGAGCATTGAAACTCACATAAATGTATATGTTCTATCTTATTTAAAACTATAAGAGAATATATATATATATAATATTATATATATATTAATATATATATATATATATATATAAATATATTATATTATATATATATATATATATATATTATATATAAATATAATAAATTCATTTTAAGTTCTTGGATAGGGGTGTCTGAACACTTGCAAAATGAGAGGGGGTGGGGTGGCACCACCCGACACACTCTCAACGCAATTAAGAGGGGGTTGGCATGGCATGCCCCTCGTGCATGAAGTGGATGGTGGAGTATTTCCGTTGTTATGGCTAGTCGTGTTCTGGAGCATTCATGTGTTGTTTCTATATGGATAGGTGAGATTTTGTGCCTCGTGTGTAATCCCCCTCCCGTAGCTGGTATTTTCCTTCCGCCATTGGAATTTGTGTTGGAAATATGTTTTTAATGATGTCAACATGTGGCAGCAAGATGCTCAGGTGTCAAAGAAATGCCCCAAGGAGCAGGTTCTAGTCACACAAGAAGGGAAAATGATCATAATAAGTGTAGTGGCTTTGGAGCCGATTTGGAGCACCAGGCCATCTCAAATGAATATGGAAGCCACTCAGATGTATAGAGCTCTGAAAGATATTTCCAGTGGTATGAGAAAGTTTGGAAATGGCCTCTTGGATCGTAAGATAGAGCTAGTCAAAGATCAGTGACCCAAGTCAAATATAACAGAGTTAGCAGAGGTTTGAGAACACTTGTCGCATAACCAAACTTGGAAGAATATCCTAGACTGGTGGAGCCTCTAAGTGATATCTCTAAGAAAATGTGGCAATAGAAGGTTGGCAGGCAAGTGGAACCCACTCGGTGGTAATACCCCGACGATGTTGTTTTGGTGCCCAGGTCTAAGTGACCAACATGAGTCACCAGGACATGACAACTAACTATTGTCCATTGGTGAACAAGCAATGAAGCCCACAATACAGGCTAGCCTGGTGGAGGAAGTGTAGAGGGTGAAGCCCGGAAGTTTATGTAGGGTGGACACAACAAAGCGTTAGGATGTAACAAAGTGGGTGGGGCCCACCCGACTATGATTTCCCAGAGGCATAACAAGGGGGAACATATATAAGAGCCAACTCAAACGTTTTTGTAGAAAAATAAAGAAAAGGTTGTTAAGTCCAAAAATGAAATGGTAAAGAAAATGGTCGCAAAATAAGGCCTCAGAGGATCTTTTCTCTCTCCTCTAGGAAGATAGGTGGCAAAGACAATGGAGGATAGATAATGTCAACACAACCAATAAGAGGTGGACATGTGGCAATCATTTTTGGCATTTTTGGGCGCCGAAAGGGCCCATTTTCAAGTGAAACGTGTCACCACTCAGAGGTCAACAAGTGGTTGGTGTGACATGATTGTGATATCATTCCAAAGGAATGGGTCCTACGGTATGATTAGAGTGCACAAAGCAATGCATTAGGTTACAAGGTGTTAGGACATGGTGGTAGTTGATGGAGCAACAACCAATAAAAAGGGTGTCAGGTGGAACCCGTTGACAACTTATCTCGCTAGATGGATGTAACATCCCTGGTTAAAAATTCATGTAAAAAATATAAGACTGAGGTCATGGGACACATATTCCAAGCCAAAGGGTGGGAAAAAATCCTAGTGGGTGTTCATTTAGATTATTATGGCTAAGTAGAAATTGGCAAAGGCAATGATAAAGGCTTTGGAAATGCAAAGTGGCATTAATTGGCATTTTATTTATGAAAATTAGGAGAAAAGGAAGGTGAAAGGTCACATGTTGCATGTACGGAGGAAAATTAAGAAAATAGAGGCCTCATTAATAAAAAGGATTTTGAAGGTCAGTTTGTAGATTTTCATCAGTTCAGTCTTGGAGCTCTCATTTTCTACTCTCTGTGTCTCCCTCATACCCTTGGACACTTAGAGTTGTATTCGAGCACTCTTGGAGGAGTGTGGCATACTGGGGATTAGGTGAAAAAAAGAAAAGGAATGGTAGGAAAGCATAAGAGGACATCGGGATCAGCAGCTACAACGGGGTTTCTTGCAGGTACTGAGTTGCATGTATGATTTCCTTGCTAGTTTTGACATGAATGGCATATGCATGTGGTTTCTTGGTCATGATCTCTCATTGGCATGGAGGGTTTCTTAGATTGACTATGGATTTTACTAGCCTTTCCAGTTCCTAGATAGCTATGGTGTTGTGGATGTCTTTCCTTTTTTTTCTAGTTGGTTCTCATGTTCCTTTGGATGTGGATTTAGTTACTATTTCCTCGAAGCCTTGGTTGGACAAATGCTCTAGAAAACCTATAACAGCTTGGGATGAGTTACTAGTCCTGGAAAATTAGGTTGGAAAACTCTTTGGAATCACTTGGTGGGTTGAATTACTAGTCCTGGAAACCTTAGTTGGACAAATGCTATGGAAGCCCGACAATAGTTGTGGGTTCAGTTACTAGTCCTGGAAGCCCTAGTTGGAAAAAATGCTCTAGAGCTTGAACAACTAGGGTAGAGACCAATCTGGCGATGGTTAGTGATGTCCGCCATGAGGTCGAATCACTAGTTGAGGTTTGAGGTGGATTGGCCTTTGGAATCCCTAGTTTAGTTTTGTTTGATTTGTTCCATGAGATCCCATATTCATGCTTGGAATATGGCAAAGGGGTGATTAGCTCAAATAAATATTTTGTTGAGCCAATCTATTTTCAAGTGGTACATGGAACTCCCAGACTTGGTTCAATTTTTCATATGTTAATAAGAGCTCCTTTCCTCTTGTATTTGATGGGTTAATATACTTATTCGTATGTGGTTTTTATGGTTGTTATATATTTGTTATTTTTGTTTCTATATATTGGTTAAGAAAGTGTTTTATGACAGTATTGATGTATGGATCTCATCATATTTTAATTAGCATATAAATGAACAATGAATATATGACCTAATATATTATCATGCAGCTATTGTGATAAGGCATCAATGCTTTTTTATAAATCTCAAATAAGTATGAGACCTCTATGCTTAGATTTATTGTTATGACTTGTAGATTACGTATTTAGGAAATGCCTGTCATGGCTAGTAGGAGTCAAATCAAGTTCTTGTACCAATGATTTCATTAGTAGCCTTAATCCATCGTTATCTATCATTTTTGAAAGTTTCATGAAGTTTTGGGCAGTCACCTGAGCCCTATCCCTAAAAACATAGCACAAAATTTGGGATCGTTGGCGCAGAACTCAATGAAAATTTCCATAATTGTTGGCATGCCTTGTTGTGGAAATGACTAGAAGGCCTCATTCACATGCATGGTTGTCATGGGAGTGGCTAAGGGTCCAGGTCAATGAAATGTCAAGTTGCCTCAGGGGTTGGTCACCTGGAAGGGTTGGTTGGCTCCTGAAGGTTCTATAGCATGTGTGGAATGTTAGAATGGTTTTGTTTTATTAGTTCCACTTCCTTAACTGCATGTGGGGACTTGGATCACATCACAGCAGCCTCTCATCACATGTTTACCACGAAAAATCGGTTAACTTAGGTAAATGTGGGAGGAGGGTGTTACAATGGAACTCGAAAAATTAATATGGAGGCACATCAGAATGCATTGAGATAAAAGGGAGCTACTGTCTACGCACCCGCACAAGGTTCCTTGCAATGTTTGGAGGACTAGAGGCATGACATAATAAAAGGATTCAGGTTTGGGAACTCTAGGACCCAACCCTTGGGTCATTTTGCCTAGAAATGAACACAGGGCTTAAATAATAGAGGCACATATTCTCTTGGGAGGTGTAGGGCTAAGCACCTGGACATGTCTCTTGGTTATTTTGTGTAGAAACATGACCAAGGGTATGGTGACAATGGAATGTAGGGCCATCCCTGGATCCTAGAATCCCATAACTTTTTAAGAATTCCAATTAATAAATAGTCAAGAACTTAGACCTTAACACTAGGTGTGGTCACTTCACGTAGAAGAGTGACCAATGACAAGGAGTTGTTAACACAAGAAAATGGCCCCTGATAGGAATAAAAAATCGCTTAGCACCCATTAAGTTATCCAAATGTCGTGGAGGCTAGTTTTATGGGCTAAAAAACAAGTCAAGCGCTGAGTGAAAAGGGGCTAAAAGCTAAAGATAGTAGAACTAACATTTTGGTAGTGAAATTTGGTAAAGTCAAATTAAATGCAGATAAAACTAGCAGGCACACTGCTAAATACTATAAAAAGGCTAGAATGCCAAAAAACACAATTTAAGTGGAAAAAAAGGTAGTTAAAGTCAATTTAACTTTGATATTAAGCGCAAAACATCAAAGAAATTGTAGAGAAAAGTCAAAGGACAGAAGAGAACAGGAAAAAGGAAACAGAATAAGGCTTCATGCACAAATTTAAAAATAAACAAAGCCAATCTTAGCAAAAAGAAAAATCTACAAAAGTAGGCCTAGTCAAGCTGAATAAACACAAGCTTTTAAGAAAGAGATTCTGGTGCATCGAGGTGTTGATATGGTTATTGTTGTAGGTGTTTGTGAGAGCTGACTAAGATAAATTATTTGTTTTGAAAGTAGAGAAGTTATCCATTGATCCTAGTGTAAACATGTATGAAATATGGAACAGTGAGTGTCGAAGAAACTTGTAACTTGCTGATCAAGAGTTGGTGCTCCTTCCAATGGCTGTTGATCAATAGTTGGGGTTGTAGCTCCATTCAGTTGTATTTCGTAAACTAGGAAGTTGTAGCTTCCTACTACTTGTATCCAAAACATTCTATTTGCAAGTTGTAGCTTGCCATATGAATAAAATGGAGAAGTAGTTTCTAAAGTTACTTGTTCCTTGAATGTTCCATTGATTTTTTAAGTAGTTGTTTATCATACTTATTGTTGAAAGTTATGTTTACTGTCTTATTGTTCTCACACAAATTAAAAATAAATTTTTGAATTGGTAAAATTGTTACAATACTAATTCTCCCCCCACTCTTAGTATTTTCTTGTTTTCCAACAATTGGTAGTAGAACAAGTTACTTCTAATCACTCTAAGAGTTATAAGAAAGATCAAGGACCATGGAAAACCAGGAAGGAGGTTTTATCAGTAAGGCACCTATGCTCAATGGAACAAACCATGTGTCTTGGAAAGTGAGGATGAAGACCTACATTCAATCACTTGGACCTTATGTGTGTGATATTATGGAAGAATAATATCAAAGATCTCAAAAATTGGTTACCAAAGATCAGAAGTTCGAGTTCACATGCAATGCTAAAGAAATGGATGCCTTGCTTGCTAGCCTAGTTGAATCAGAACTTGTCAAGGTGATGGATTGTAAATCTACCATAGCAGTCCGGGACAAGATGAGTAACTGATATAAAGGAGACAACAAGGTAAATAAATCTAAACTTTAGGTTTTAGGAATCAATTTGAACCATTGAGCATGCATGATGATGAACATATCGCAAGGTATTTCCAAAGAGTTAATGAAGTTGTGAAAACCATAAGAGGGCTTGAAGAGAAGCTAGATGAAGATGTCATATTTCAAAAAGTGTTGAGATCTCTTCTTGAGACGTTTAATCCCAAGGTGTCATCCATTGAAGAAATGAAAAATATGATCACTCCCACTCTAGATTAACTCCTTGGAATACTCACGGCCTAGGAGTTCTAAAATAAAGGCTGCAACCAAAGAATTAAACTTCAAAGCATTGAAAAAGTACAAGGATGACCATAATGACTTATATTGTGAATCAGATGAGGAAGAAGCCAACTTTGTGAGGAAGCTGAAGTGAGGATCAGGCAAGTATAAAGGTAACATTCCCTTTAAATGTTTTAACTATGGTCAAGTTGGTCATTATACATCAAAGTGTCCTCAAAATAAGAAAAAGGACTATGATCCTAAAGAAAAATTTATGAAGGTTTAAAAGGACATAAATAAGGCCAATGAGAAAGGTTTCTATGTTGAAGAAGAAAGCTACTCTAAAAGTGAGCCCAACCAATCCTCAAATGAGGACAAAGATTATGAGAGGCTTAAGCAATTCATGTTCATGGCCATGGAAAACTTGAAAGTCAAGGTTATTTCTGATGATGATGAAGGAGAAGTTGATATTGAAGAAGTTCATCTTGAAGGAGAATTGGTAAGTGCAATTGAGGAGATATAGAGGTTGAGAAAGAAAAACAAAAACTAGAAATAATATTTAGTAAAGGAAAAGCTTGAGGTTGTTGAGCCACTGGTTCTACAATTAGAAGAAGGTAAGAAGTTCCAAGAAAACTTGAACCAGCAGTTGATTGAAAAGGATAAAAAATGTCAGAAGTTGGAAGGTGAAATTGTGTTGTTAAGGAAGGAGCTTGAAAAGGCTAAAATGTGGCTCAACTTCAATCAGGGATTCAGTGAAGGGACAAAAAATGTAAATCAAATTTTGGAGGCTCAACACATCTCTAAAGATCAAATTGATCTTGGTTTTGATGTTGAATCCAACATAGTAGATGAATTGAAAAGTAAAAAGGAAATCAACTTTGTTCCCTTAAAAATAAGGGTCCACGAAAAATCTAGAATATAATAAGAAATCTGAGAAAAATCAACAACAAAAACAAAAGGATAACGTTGTCCATGCTATTTGAACTACCCAAAATTATGATCAGCCAATCATCAAGGAACAAGGATATATTCCTGGGGTACTATTTTACATGCACAAATTATGGCCATAAATATGAAAACTTTGGAGTTAACCTATGATATCGATAGCTTATATCCAAGAGAAGCTTTCAGCAGAGAAGAAGCAAACCCATGTATAGTAATTCTTTGCTCCCCTGAATTATCAAGTGAAATGCATTAAGTGCTAAAATTTTGGGTATATATTAGTTAGTTGAAGGCTTAAAGAAAATAATACAAAACCAATTATTGAGAAAATTGAGAAAAGGCCCAAAGCTAGAAAGAGAAATATAAATTAGAGAAATGTGACATTTCCTTGTATACTCATAATTATGGGAGCCATTGGTATGTGGGAAGTGGTTGTTCTAGGCAAATGAAAGGAGATAGAAGCAAGTTTCTCACTTTGAATCTTGTTGATAAATGTAATGTGACCTTTGGTAACAATGCTCCAGGAAAAATATTTGCAAAAGGAGTGGTTAGTCTCTCTAATGGCAAAGGTAAAGCTAAGAAAGTTTTGTATCTTGATGGGTTTAAACATAATCTACTAAGTGTGTCTCTAATGTGTGATCAAGCCTATGATGTGTTTTTTAAAGCCAAAAGTTGTCAAATCAATTTCAAATGCACACGTGAAATAGTTCTTGCGGCTGTAAGAATAGACAATAATGTCTGTGTGCTCAAAGAAAAGATAGAAAAGTGTTTCTTATCAAAGACAAATGGAAGCTAGCTATGGCACAAAAGGCTTGGACATATGAGCTTTGACTAGATTTTCAAGCTTAGGAAGAAACATTGTAGTCAAGAACCTACCCAAACTTTCAAAACTAGAGAAAATTATTTGTGAATTTTGTCAACTAGGAAAGCAAGCTCAAGTTCCTTCCAAGGAAAAGAAAAACTCTTTGCAGTTGGTGCACATGGATTTGTGTGGACCATCCAGAACGTAGTCACCCATAAGTAATCTATAATTCATGCTATCAATTGATGATTTCATAAGAATGATGTGGGTTTCCTTCCTTAATGAAAAATATGAAGCTTTTGAGAAGTTCAGAGAGCTCAAAGCCATGGCTGAGAATGAAACAGTTTGCAAAATCAAAAGCATAATGTATGACAATGGAAGTGAGATCACTTCAAAGGAATTTGACGAATTCTGTAAATTGAATGGCATCAAAAGGAAGTTTAACATAGTAGAGAATCCCTAGAAAAATGGTGTTGTAGAGATATTAAATAGGCCAGTGTAGTAGTTAGCTAGAGTAATGACGACAAAAAGAATGTTCAACATAGTTTTTGGGAAGAGGTTATTCACAGAGTAGTTTTCATCCTAAACCAAGCTCATTTTTGACCCAAAAATCACTAAACTTTGTATGAGTTATGCTGTGGAAGACCTACAATAGTAAAACAATTCAAAAAATTTGGTATCTGATGCTACATTAAGAAAAATGATAAAAAAAACTTGGCAAATTCGATGCCAGAGTAGATGAAGGAATTTTTCTAGGTTATTCGCATAGAAGCAAAGGGTACAAATGCTACAACAAAGTTAGAAAGAGGACCATTGACTACATCGATGTGAAGGTGGATGAGCATGATGATCAAGAAGTGAAGTAACTTTAAGAAGCTAGCGTTGATGAACTAATAAGCATTGGTGATGTGAATGACGAGGCAGCTACAAAAGAAAGTGAGGAAGATTCATTTATTCCTCAAAGCAGAGTTCCCCAAGGCATGTAAAAAAACATCACCCAAGTGATCATATCGTTGGTGAATTAAATTATGGAGTGTAGACAAGAAGGAAGTTGTTCAATGCCTCTATGCAATCACATGTTTCCCTTATCTCCATGGAGGATCCAAAGGTTAATTTTCAAGCCAGTAAATATCAACAATGGCTAATATCCATGAATGAATAATTGGATCACATAGTGAAACATATGACTTGGGATCTTGTTCCAAGACCTACCAACAAGAATGTCATTGGAAAAAAGTGGGTTTTTAGGAATACATTAAATGATCATGGAAAGGTGGTAAGAAACAAGGCCAGGTTGGTATGCAAAGGCTATGCTCAAGTAGAAGGTTTGGATTTTGATGAAACTTTTTCTCTTGTTTCTAGATTAGAAGAAATAATAATGTTTTTGGCATTTTCTTGCTTTAAGAAATTTAAAATCTATCAGATGGATGTCAAATATTCTTTTCTTGATGGATAGCTATAGGAAAAATTTTATATAGAGAAGCCTGAAGGCTTTCAGATGGCAGAGGAACCAAATTATGTTTTCCGACCTAATAAGGCTTTATATGGTCTCAAGCAAGCCCCTAGAGCTTGGTATTCCATGCTAGATATATGCCTTCTCAAGTGTGGATTTGAAAGAGCTACAACTAACAACAACCCATATGTCAAAGAAAAGGATGGAAGACTCATTATGGTAGTTGTATATGTTGATGATATCATCTTTTCTACTAATTCATATTTGTTGAATAATGAGTTTTCAGTTGATATGAAGGCCAAATTTGAGATTCCCATGCTTGGAGAGTTATCATATTTCCTTGGATTGTAAATAAAACTAACCCCTAAAGGCATTTGTATTTCTCAAGACAAGTATCTCAAGGAAATATTAAAGAAATTTGTCATGGAAGAATGCTCTTTAGTGAACATTGCAATGGTGACAGGTTGCAAGATTAGTAATATGGTTGAATCTCCAAAAGTAAGCCAGACCTTATATAGATCCATCATTGGTAGCCTTTTATGTCTGACATCTTCAAGGCCAAACATCATGTAGTTTGTTTCTATAGTTGGAGAATTTCAAGCAGCTCCAAGACAAATCCATCTATTAGAAGCCAAAAAAATTCTTAGATATCTCAGAAAACAATGGACTATGGACTATGTTACCCAAGAGGTGAATATTTTTCGTTTACTGTTTATATTGATGTTGATTGGGCAAGTAATATACATTATTGAAATATTACAAGTGGTGGTGCTTTCTTTCTTGGAGAATGTCTAGTTTCATGGTTGAGCGAGAGGAAGGCTTCCATTTCCTTATCTAAAACTTAAGTTGAATATATTGTAGCAACTTCTTGTTGCACTCAACTATTTTGGATGAAGAAAACCTTGCAAGATGTACAAGTGTTCTATGATGAGCCTATTCCCATTATCTGTGACAACACAAGTTAAATCATCATGTCAAAGTGTTATAGACATATTTGGGCACTGCAACCCCAATCACATATGTCCATAAACAAAGGGCTTTTGAGTCCCTAAAAGTGTTGTTTCATGCCCTAAAGGAACAAGGTCAGCTGATTACATCATCTACCAGAAGTTCTCCACAAAACACTGCTCATAACTGGTCAAAACTGGACCATACAGATTGCTCAGTGCAGAGGATGTGATGCATCTCACCTACTCAGTGTAAAAAGTGTGATGCATACTGGAAACCCCTTATGCAGGGTGAGATGGGTGAGAGTAGACAAATGGCAGAGACAGTTTGCAAGGTGGATGATCATGGAATCTTCCAGAAACTACCCCTATGACACATGCCTCTCTGAATTCGCCCTGGGATGAGTAAGAGAACATCAATCTCGAGGTGGAATCAAGAACTATCAGAGAGAAGATACTAATAAAAATCCTAGAAGCTGACTCACCCCCTGCAATCATCTATATATGGATCCCTCATCCCAGAGATCCAGAGGCTGGAATCTTGTATCTTGTAAGGAAGTGTTGTTGGTTTCCTGGTGGAATATCATAGTGTTGGGTGATCTAAGCTTTTCATGAGGTGAAGAAGGGCTTTCATGCTAGGAGGATGATGCTGGGTCAGATCAATGGGTTGTAATCCTCTCTTCTAATCTCTATATCAATAAAGCTATTCAAGTTTTCCTCCACATCTTTGTATGTTTGCTAATATATGCATGTGTGTGGTTAATATATATCTGGTCCTATATTGTTTACGATTGTAGATCTCTGTACTTTGAAGGAATTATGCTGCTTTGACTTTACAAGTACTCTTTGAAGTGGAGTGGTCAAGGGAGGAGCAACAAAGATATGTCAAAGGGGAGAAGGAACAAGAAAAGAACCAAGCGAAAGATCAAGGTTGGTATTCTTTGCTCCTCTCCTATCTACTTCTCGTAAAGGAAAGAAAAAGTAACTTTAATCTGTTTGTTTCTAAGATAGCTACCCGTCTTAGCGGGACTAGCAGCTCTGCATAGACACTAGATTTCTCGATAACAAAATGGTGACTCCACTAGGGAGCGAATAGCTTGTTTGCTTGTCTATATTTGTTTTCTTTATAAACTTACAGACGGAGCCTAAAGTCAAGCCAGCTAGCCTTCGAACTGCATTTGCTATGCAAGTGCAAAGTAGATCAATCTTGCTTCAGTCTATCTCCAGGTTTTGTTTATAAACTGAGCAATTGATTTGCAAATATCCTAATTGCCCTGATGGTGGCTCCAGTAGCCTCATTAGATCAGCCCTTGTGATTTCCATTTACTGACTATCATTTTCTCGGCTTAAATCCCTGAACTGAGCTGAAAACTGTGACCAAGAACCCAGTTGAAGTCTCATCCCTAGACCATTGCACCTTCTCTTCTTGGGAATCTGGATGCATCGCACCTCCCGTGTGCAGTAGGTGAGATGCATCGCAATTTCCCTGTGTTACAGGTGCAATGATCAAATAAGACCTCTTCTGCTTCGAGATTTTGGTTTTTTGTTCACTCTCTTCAGCTATATTCAGGAGTTTTGCTGTATGTGATCAGTATACCTCCGTGGAAAATCCCTTCCTTTGCATGATTCAGCCTTTATAGTACAAAGAACTTTAAATGTTTTTATGTATTGTTCGCCATTTATGGTTCTCCTTTACAAAGAAGTAGCATAATCAAGCTGTCGTATTTTGATTTGGAAGTGTCACAAGTGTTGTTTTCAGGCAAAGAAAATAATTCTATTGTTTTTTATGGTCGATTACATTGTTACTCTTGTATTTGATTTGAATTAGTAGTTTTTCAAGTGTCGAAAGCAGTTTTCAATTCAAAATCGCAAAGTGTCGTCGTTATCTTCCTTTCGTTTTTTAAAAGAAATTGTTAGTACTGTTGCTTGAAACAATTGAAATTTGTACTTAGAATTCTTTTTTCCATTCACACATTAAGAAAGCGAAGACAAATACATGCATGTGCATTTGCATTTAGACTGCTTGTTGATTTTGATTTAGAACAGTGCATCTAGTGTGTGCTCTCTGCTCTTTGTTGAAAGAATTCCACTTCTCTTTCCTTAGTAGCTAGGATTTTCATTGCAAAAAGAAGATTAAACGCTTGTTTATCATATTAGATTGCATTTTAGGAATTTTATATCTACATCACACGGTGAACCTAAGAGGCAAACTTCTTAAGAAAGATCAATTGTAAAATAAATTCAATGAACATAACAACGCTTTCGAACCTAACGCACAACATTTATAAGTCTAGGCTAGAGACATATTCCGGCATCGTAAAGCTTGGTAAATATCGCTTTCATTGTTGGTTGGGTGATTCCTCCTCTTTGAGATGACAAGTTCCAGTATGGACTTGTGCTCCCACGCACTGTTGAGTATATATTGAGAGACCACAATAGGCTATATCCTTTATCCTTAGGAAGCCGTGTCAGCCGCCCTATCAATCGCAATGCACTGAACATAGCATTCGGGAAGATTGGCTACCGTACCATAAAAGATATTCTGAAGTTTTGCAATTGGTTTAGTAATCCCTCTGCCTAGATTTCGAGAGTAGTATCTTTCATTCGTTTTCAGACTCCTTAAATGAAAAGGTCCATCTGAGCACTTGTCACTTCAGGCTCATTAAAAATTGAAGGCGAGTAGAGTCATCTTTAGCTTTTTCTCGACTCTTAAAAATTGAAAAAGCAAGTTGTGTCAAAGCATCTAAATTTTATTTTAATCGGAATAATGTCATTGTTCCCTCGTTGGTCTTAGGTTGAGAAAAATGGAGTCCACCAACCAAGGAGTTCCCCTTGAGGGAAATCCTAGTCCTTTCTCCTCTTGGGGAAATGTTGGTGCACCTCATATGGCCACATTTTCCCTCCCAGGGCTGACAATCGACTTGCCAATATGGCTCTTCTCGACCTCTGTCGTTCAAACCACCGTGATTCCTGAGTAATCAAGTCAGCAACTAGATAATACTAGAGTTACCCCCAACCTTCTTCTTCACTTGATTCTCCCTCCCCTCCTTCCTCTTCACTTGGTGAAGTTGGCAAACCTAAAAACCAAGTAACTGAGAAGAAGAAGAAAGGGAAGGAGAAAAAGATGAAGGAGCCAAAGGAAAAAAGGGGCAACCATGCATCATCTAGCAAAAATCCACACACTACACCGTCCAAACCTAAATCTCCATGTGTCGTTTGCAAAGGAGACCACTATCATCGATATTGTCCTTACATCCCCCGGATCTTAAGGGACTGGTCTCCTCGTTTTCACAATCCGGTGTCATCAACCTCTGACGATCATGTTGAAAGTACACCGTCAACTAGTGAAAACGAAGTCTCTGGACAGAAAGGAAAATGCAAATTTCCTTGCAAAATATGTGAAGGCAGCCATGTCGTCCACCATTGCCCCTTCCTGGATGAAGCTAAAAAAGTCTTGGATAACCATCTTGCTTCGCCACTACGGCTTCCTCCTAGGTACAAGAAACTCTTGCCGAGTCCATCGCTAGTTGAAAATCCAACTCACACAAATTTGTGGTCAGTCGAAGCATCTATCATTGAAGATAAACCATCTGAATCCATACTAGACAAAATTCAAAAGGTTGAGGCGGCAATCGACCCGGTCTTGTCTTCAGAAGGTCCATCTTCAGATGATACGGTCACTGGAGAGAATGAGAATGACACCGTTCAAATTATTTTCGTAAACACAGACTCCGATGAAGATGGGGGCGATCTACCCTTTCCTTTACCATAGGGAGGAAGTTCGTCAAGGTCATATCTGGCCGTTTATTCAGTCCCGCCTCCGAGCAACCTAGTCATTTCCTTTGATTGGAATATACTAGGCAGACCCCCTCTACCGTCTAATGTACCATTCCGAATCATTATACAATCTTACAGAATGGTCATGGTCAGTACCATCCTAGATGAGGGGGCTTCTGTGAGTATCCTTTCCTCAACTGCTTGGAAAGTGCTTGGTTTGCCATCGCTTCTGCTTGAGATGCGAAATCTAACGGGCTTCGACAAAGGAACCAGTCAACCATTAGGGATCCTTCCAAGTTTGCCTATAACTTTGAGAGGGAAAACCGTGTATCTAAACGTAATGGTAGTCCAAGGACCTTTACATTATAATCTGCTCCTTGGGTGCGACTATGTTCATAGCATGGGAGCCATTTTCTCCTCACTCTTTCAAGTAATTTGTTTTCTGCATGAAGGCCGATTGGTCCAACTCGTAGACCAGCTTTCATTCCCTAGCTCACACATAGCTAATAGTCAAAGGCCATCCCTAACTAGTCCTTTTATGCAAGGAATGTCTCATCAATCCCAGTCCATCCACCTGAAAAACGTGAGTAATTTGGTGGCCATGACTGAAACCCAGGGGGCATGCACCCTGGCCTGCCTTGGCAGGAAAACTTCAGGTATAGGGTAGGTTTCCATGTGGGAATATGACTAGTCTGACACACCCATCCGTTTAGGAAAATGGGGTTAGACCGGAATAAGATACCTCCATTAGAAGGTAGGCGTTTCCGATAGAACAAATGTTTTGTCTGCAAATTGAAGGGTAACCTGGAAACTCTACTTCACTATACCTGGGGGCATGCAAACATTTTGAATGCAAGTGAAAACCAGTTAGGATAATGCTAACCCCATAGTTTTGTTGACTTCAACTGCTTAAGTTAGGTGAGTGGTCAAATCGACTGTTCGCCTTCACAGGGGCCAAATGGCACCAACAAAGTAAAGGAAAAATTTTCCTACCTAACCTTAGTAGTTAACTAACCCCTAGGACAGTAGTTGGTCATTCCTAGCTTGCATAATGAAAGGATGCAGAGCAAAGTTTTGAATGGTGCAAGCTCCTTTAAAATTGAACCTATCGATGAGACATCCTTATTATACTACTGGCACGAGCAGTTTTAATGTGAAGTTCAAGCTCGTTAAAAATTAAACCTAGCAATGAGCAAATGTTTCCCTAGAGTTTAAGCCCACTAAAAAATGAATGAACCTCCGGTAAATAACCATTGTGAATGCATTATCATCAGCTTTTGAGCCCTGGTCATGTTCTCACCATCACCTCCACTCTGGTTAGCCGATCATATGCCTCCATTTGATTGTTTACCCTTTTGTGGAACAGCTGCGAAGAGTGATTATGTTGGCCATCCTTGTGACACTGTCATGATTGGAAAATTCCAAACCTTACATGGAATTAGTAGTTACCTGAAAATATCACTCATTCCTCAAAGACGAGTCTCCTTTAAGCTCTTTTCACCTGACTCATAAAATATGAAAAGATTGCCAAGCAGTTGGCCTCTCCAGCTTATTAAAGCTACTGGGAGTTCTATCACTCCTCTAGATTTTAATCTTTTTGGACCTGAGGGATTATTACACAAAAATATCGAGCGCTTGTCTTGTTCGGCTCGTTAAAACTATCGAAAATTCATCCCTTTCTTATTGTTTTATACTTTTTCGGACTTAAGGGATTATATGACGAAAAAGGATTACTGGAGTTTTCTTTCCATCCCTTTTCAGACTCTCTAAAATTGAAAAAGGACCGAGTTGTCTTTGTCATTAAACTCGTTAAAACCAATAGCGACAAACTTGTCCATGAAAAAAAGAACGAGTTTCACTATCGCTAGGCTTGTTAAAACATAGCGACGGGTTTGCCCGAAGGGCAAATTATAGAACAAACATATGCTATCCTCCTCAAGCTTGACAAAAATAAAGAGGTACTGGTCAGCAATGACTGGGGAAAAATTGGGAAGAAAACTTGAAGAAACTTTATTAGTAGCAAGTTGCTCTTGAACATGACACTTTCACTCCATCACCATGATTGAGTCGAGTTGGGTCATTCTGTTCACTGGTCATATTACCATTGGTCCACTGTACCATCCATCTTTGGGGTTAATGCTACCGATCCATTTTAGTGTCACTGATATGTTCAAGAGAAGTTGATCAGAGAATTCACCAACCCATCTTGTGTCTCATCTACTGCAATACCTTCACGCTTCATTTATTCATGACTACCACCTTAAACCATGTATCATCATATCATTTTCACCTCCATAAAATCATTTGCTCCATTCTGTGTCATAGATGTGGGATTCATTAAGGCCCTCCTATGACAGGTTACTTCTTGTCGGCGACAGCTCATTATCCAAGAAGTCAACCTAGGAACAACCCATTTAGTACTTTGAAGCTTGCATGCCTCAATGGCAAGTTTCTCACCTCTGGCAACAAGTTTACATCAATGGCCTTCGACCGAAATATTTTGCGTGGTGTTTGATGCCAAGTCCCTTTTTCACACCACATGAATTGTACTGTAGTACCTTGAGGGTCATCATCATTATCGGTGATTCCTCTCGTGCCTGTTAACAGCTTACATCATTAGCTGGTAATTAGGCGATGTCTTTCCATGTTCGACTCCAGAACATTTTTCACGTGGATCGACTTGTACTTCGGGTGAAGATTGGACGAGTTTGAAGACCCTGGATCTAGTTTCATCCATCCGGGCTGCGATATATTCAGGAAAATAAAGACATCAAAAGTACATCATTGCTGCACAGATAAATAATCCAAATCAAAGGATGATGACTCTACCAAAATCGTCAGTCTGCCACACAGACGGTTGTCTGTCCTATGTACATGAAAATGAATATATAAAGCTGAGCATGGGAATGCCCGCCTCACCTAGATCATGAAAATGCTATGAAGATAATGTATTGTATTGTATCTTATTACAAGTCGCCTTCCAGTTCCAAAAACCTCGTATCCTCATGATAAAGCATTTCACCCGACATCAAAAGATTTTTGACCTCATGCTTTAGGGGGCAATTGTTATAGACATATCTGGGAACTGCAACCCCAATCACATATGTCCATAAAACAAGGGCTTCTGAGTCCCTAAAAGTGTTGTTTCATGCCCTAAAGGAACAAGGTCAACTGATTACATCATCTCCCAGAATTTCTCCACAAAAAAACTACTCAGAATTGGTCAAAACTGGACCATACAAACTGCTCAGTGCAGAGGATGCGACGCTTCTCACCTATTCAGTGTAAAAAGTGCGATGCATACTCGAAACCCCTTCTGTAGGGTGCAATGGGTGAGAGTAGACAAATGGCAGCGACAGTTTGCAAGGTGGATGATCATGGAATCTTCCAGAAACTTCTCCTATGACACTTGCCTCTCTGAATTCGCCCATGGATGAGTAAGAGAACATCAATCTCCAAGTGGAATCAAGAACTATCAGAGAGAAGACACTAATCAAAATCCTAGAAGCTGACTCACCCCCCTGCAATCATCTATATATGGATCCATCGTCCCAGATATCCAGAGGCTGGAATCTTGTATCTTGTAAGGAAGTGTTGTTGGTTTCCTGGTGGAATATCATAGTGTTGGGTGATCTAAGATTTTCATGAGGTGAAGAAGGGCTTTCATGTTTGGAGGATGACGTTGGGTCAGATCAATGGGTTGTAATCCTCTCTTCTAATCTCTATATCAATAAAGCTATTCAAGTTTTCCTCCACATTTTTGTATGTTTGCTCATATATGCATGTGTGTGGTCAATATATATCTGGTCCTATATTGTTTACGATTGTAGATCTCTGTACTTTGAAGTAATTATGCTACTTTTACTTTACAGGTACTCTTTGAAGCGGAGTGGTCAAGGGAGGAGCGGCAAAGATCTGTCAGAGGGGAGAAGGAACAAGCAGAGAACCAAGCGAAAGATCGAGGTTGGTATTCTTTGATCCTCTCCTATCTACTTCTCGTAAAGGAGAGTGAAAGTAACTTTAATCTATTTGTTTCTAAGATAGCTACCCATCTTAGTGGGACTAGTAGCTCTGCATAGACACCAAATTTCCCAATAACAAAAAGAATCCAGTTTTCCAATCCAAAACAAAATATATTCCCATCAAGTATCATTTCTTGAGAGAAGAGGTTGCAACCCAGATTTTAAAGCTAGAGTATGTACCTACCAAAGAGAAAGTTGATGATATCCTCACCAAGCCACTTCCTAAAGAAAAGTTTGACTATTTGACACAAAGATTAGGAGTTATTCCTCTCTCCTCCCTCCACTATTTCTTCCTTTAAGAGGAAGAAAGGTAGTTGTTTCTTTATCAACATATCAAGGTGAAGCTTCCAAGTCCACAAGATGAACAGGACAAAGAAAGAATGTCTTTGACATTGATTTCAAAGGGGGAGTGATCTATAGTGCTCAAACAAAAAGGGTGTGAAAGATGGTAATAAAAATAGATCTAGCATAGCAAAGCACATCAATAACACCAACAACAGTATCGCAACAACATAAGGATAGTAGGAGTGCCATCTTAGGGGGCGCAATACTAAAGGTTTTTCCTAGGGTGTTTTTAGGAGAGCCAAATGTGTTTTGTTTGATTTTGGTGTTTCCATCAGTACCAAAGGTGGAGAATGTTAGGAATATGTTCTCATTCATGTCAACAGATGGTAGAAAGAGGCTCAAGTGTCAAATGACTGCCTCAAGGAGTAGGTTCCATGCACATAAGAAGGGAAAATGATCCGAATGAGTGTAGTGGATTTAGAGCCATTTTTTGAGCACCATACCATCAAAGATGAAGATGGAAACCACTCAGATGGATAGAGTTATGAATGAGTTTTCTAGTAGTGTGTGGAAGTTTGAAGATATCCTCCTGGATCGTAAGATAGAGCTAGTAAGATCTCAGTGAAGACAAGTCAAATATAACAAAGTTAGCAGAGGTTCGAGAACCCTTAGCACACAACCAAAGTTGGAAGAACAACCAAGTCTCACGGAGCCTCTAAGCAAGAGATCTGGGAAAATGTGGTAGCAACAGGTTGGCAATTAGGTGGAACCCACCTAGTGGTAATACCCTAATGGTATCATTTTGGTGCCGAAGTCTAAGTGACTAGGAAAGAGTTGTTGGGACACGACATCTAAGCATTTTCAAATGGCGAGAGAGTAGGGGATCTGACAATACAGGCTAGCCCAGCGGAGGCAGCCTAGAGGGTGAACCCTGGAAGTTTATGTCTGGTTGTTATACAGAATTTATAACTACGAATAAGTATATCTTCCCTAAGTGGGTAGTTACACTTAGAACAACTGAAGTAAAGATGCTTAACCTTTTCCTACAATAAACAAATAAGATAATAGAACATACTTGTGATCCTTCGCTTCCTTTGATATCCTTTAAGTTTCTCTCAACGCTCCCACTCAAACTAAATTTTCTCAATTGATACCTGCCAATATAAATAGAAGATCACAACAATCAAATCATATGATCTATTTATTGTAAACAAATGGAATCAACAACATTTGAACATACATTCATCATATATATAGACAAAAGTATTGGAAAAGGAACAAACAACTTTATAGATTGATAAAAGGAGAAGTTACACCCAATGTGGTTTGATCTCGTGTCACTCATCTAGATTAGTTCAAGCCCTCATCAAACCAATAGCAACACCAATCAAACAGCATAACATTGCTTTGACAATGATTTCAAGTCTCTAAACCAACAATATTTCTCTATAATGTCCAAGCTCTCTGGCTCTATGATGGGAGGCAAATTTATAGATGAATGCAAGTGGTTTTGTTTTTAATATGGCATTGAATGGTTTTCCGTAATTGGATGATTAATTTGCATGTTGAAAGGGATGAGAGGATAGAGGATTATATGATCCAAGGCTATCCTAAGTTGAGCGCATCTTGACAGGATAAGAGTTGTGTTCCTTCTAGAAGGCTCTAGAAAGGAGGAATATACTTAGGATCCAATGAACATTGCGAGGATTCACACCCAACAAATGCTTGAGTGGGCTTAGGTGCTCTGCAATGTAGCCTTGAATGGGGCTACCTGCTCTGCAAAGAACTTACCCCTGACCAGGGGTGCGCTGGTGACCTAAGGAAGCACTTCAGCAAGGTTTGAAGTCAAGAAACTCTCATGGATGAAATAACTGAATGAGGTGGCATGTCAAGGGTATGTAGCAACTAAATTAGAGTTTGATAGACCTTGTTTACATTGATTTTATCATCGGGAGTGATGTCCCCAAATAGACCTGTAACCGCTGCCCCCTAAAGCATGAAGTCAAAAATGATAATGTTGAGTGATATGATTTATGATGTGATGAGGAGGATCTAAAGCAGATGATGACCCACATCAATTACAATACATAATATCATGATATCTTTGAATTTTTCATGAATTGTTGAGGGAAGCCATACCCATCCTCAACGTATAAACTTTTCATTACATGTACATAAATCAGATAGTCGTCTACGAATATAGATCCATGATAAGATGACTATCTGTGTAAAGCCATCATACAGATGATTTAGTACTCTCTTGAAATCGAAGCCCGGATGTATGAAACTAGATCCCGGGTCCTCTATCTCATCCAATCGTTTTCTCAAGTACAAGTCTAACCATGTGAAAATGTGATCTGAAGTTGAACATGGGAAGACACCACCTGATTACCAGCCAATGATGTAAGTTGTTAACAGATGCGAGAGAAATCACCAATAATGATAATGATTCTCAAGGTGCTACAATACATTCTGCATGGTGTGATTAGATGTTTTGATGCCGAACACCATATAGAGTCTTTCGGTCGAAGGCATATGATCTCAACCTGTCGTCGGAAGCGAGAAGCTTGACATTAATGTATGCAAGCCTCAAGGTACTGGAAGGATGTTTCTAAGTCAACTTCCTGGAAAATGTGTTGATGTCAACAAGAAGCGACTCATGGCAGGAGGGCCTTGATGTATCCCCCATCAATGACATGAAACGAGTGTAATGATTTTTTTTGGGCCTTTATTTTGCCTTTCTTTATATAACCTTTTACTAGAAACCACTCATGCTTTTGTTTAGCTTGACTAGTCATTGTCATACTTTTGTGCATTCTCGGAGATAATAAGCAAGTATTTGCTATTCCTTTGTTTTAATGAGATTTAAACATTAAACGAATATTTAATAATAGTTGTGTGTTTGCAGGTTTACAAAGTTGGTTATATGCCTATTCTCATAGAGGCAAAGTTCTTGCACCACACATTCTTTCACTAGTACTGGTACGATTCCTACACCACACGTTCCTGCACGAGTTCAGATTTTACAACTTCCACTGAAATTCACAGCAGTTTCTCGACAACCGATTTACTCCTCGATTTCCACACCGATCATTATGAATCTCAAAATTCTAAAACATGGGTTTTTTTCCCAGTATAGGAAATTGAGTAAAACGCTGCCCGTTTTCCAAAATGAGTAACGGTTGAGGAGATACAATGAGGTCTTTGGAGGTAGTTTGTTAAAAATACCATTTCTTCTAGAAATCTAGAAAACGCCCAGATTTGAAAAATTCGTATTAAATCTCTATTTTTTAATAGGGGAATGGTTGTACTGATATTCTATTTAATTACAATTATTTGGGATGAAATCCACATGACTGTTTACAAAGGATACGATTAATTATCATGTAAACATATTATAAAAGGAGGAGTGATTATGCACGTAAGGGGAGAGGCGGTAATAGGATTGTGTTTCTAAATGGGAGATTTTACCTTTTGTTATCGCCCAAATCTAGGTTGGACTCTGTATCATGATTTACTTTGCCTTTGCGAATTAATAGGAATAAGGATCTCCACCTCATGCTTTTCGAATCTTATTTGTTCTTTTAAACAAACGAGTCTGGTCTAAGTTACTGAGCAGCGTTTTTATTTAAAAGGGAAACATGCTGGTTGGATAGGGCCCAGTGACTCAACGCGTTTACCCCATTTCATATTTCTTGTAATTTATGTTTATGTTGTCTAGTGTGATTTAATTTCAAGCACATGTATTCATATTTGAGTGAAATGTATCCGCTATGTGAAGTATTTAGATTTCCTTTTCCTGCACCTGATTTCGGATTGGTTTTCTCGCCTGGTCTAAGCAAGAGACATAAACCTGCACCAATGCACATTGGTGTGCTATTCATTTTCCTGCACTTGATTTCGGATTGGTTTTCCCCGCCTGGTCCAAGCAAGAGAAATGAACCTACACTAGTGCACGTCGGTGTGCTATTCATTTTCCTGCACTTGATTTTGGATTGGTTTTCCCTGCCTGGTCCAAACAAGAGAAATAAACCTACACCAGTACATGTTGGTGTGCTATTCATTTTCTGTAGTTTTGTTTGATGCAACAAGCCTTTCTAGTCTACTTTGCGCAATTTTCTTGCTTTCATTAAACACTTTATGACAGGATATATTATATGGATTCTTTCTTTATTTCTGCACTCTGTCAAAATCAGAAACATTCATTTTTACGTGTGCAATTTTACTTCACAGTATAATAGCACTTTTAGTAACTAAACACTTATTTTAAGAATTAAATGCTAAGTGCAAGAAGCTCTAATCTGGTATAAGAACTAGTTTCTTGCCACAAGATCTGAGTGCTTCGAACCTAGAAAAGCTCAAGCCCTTGTAGGAAGAAAAATGCTTTTAGTAAAGAAACCATTTATACCTCCTCCATAAACCTATGTTCCTGCACTAGTGCAAGCAGACCGCTATAGTGCAGGATAGATTAGTGCAAGAAGGAAATCTCTAAAGAAGCATTTTTAAGGGTACATTCTACGAGACTGCCAAGTGTCTCTGCTAAAGAAAAACATAACACATACTCAGTAATTAAAAATTGATCAGTTGGAGTGATTGCCTTTTTATTTTGATTCCTTTGCAAATGCATTCTTTCTTGTTCTAGCACTAGATTAATTTGATGATTCAGTTATCTTTTACTCCTTTGATTCTGCAAGCTTTTCTTTAAGAATGTAGGACTTTCTATCAGGAAAATTCATACCATCTTCGGCATTTCTTGTGCTTCGTCTCTAAGTTTATGAATCCCTCGGGTTGACACTTAAGTGTTGAGGAGTTTCCTTAAGTGCGATTCCTGCACCCAACAATTTTGAAGACAAAATGTGACTGATGACACAATGTTCAGGAGTGGCAGTCATGAAAATGAAGGTTTATGATTATTGCAAAGGATGAAGTTTACTCAGTGACTTCTCTTGAACATGTCAGCGACACTGAATGAATTGGTAGCATTGACCCAAAACCAAAGTGATGGATGGTGTGATAGACCATAGGTATGATAATCATCAAGCAGATAACCCAACCCAAATAGTGACAAAGATGAAGTGAAAGTGTCATGTTCAAGAGTGACTTGTTACCATAAAGTGATTTATCCCTTTTCCCATTTTCCCCAGTCATTGCTGACCAGTACCTCTCTATTTTTTAATAAGCTTGAGGAGGATAACATATGCTTGATGTATAATTCTAACCTTTGGGTGAATCCATCGCTATGTGATGTTTTAACAAGTCTAGTGAAGGTGAAACTCGGTCTTGTCATGATGGACAAGTTGTTGCTATTTGATGCTTTAATGAATTTAACGGCAACGAGAACTCATTCCTTTTCATATTTAGAGAGTTTAAAAAGGGACAAAAATAAAACTCCACAAGTTCATTTTCATAAATTTGTCTCTCAAATCCAAAAAAGCATAAAATAATACAAGAGAGAACCTGTTGACCATGTTCGATCAATGTATTCCTTTTTCGTAAGTAATCTATCTCAGTCTAGAAAAGGGTTAAATTTATACTTAGTATATGTCATTTCCAGTCCAATTATGAGCTGAAAAGGACAAGTGCCTGACAATCTTTTCATATTTTGAGAGTCTGAAAAGAGCTAAAAGAGGACTCTAGGGGGGTTCCTTTTTCGATGTTTAACAAAGCTCGAAAAAGAGATAAAAGTATGCTCTGTGGTCAAAAGTAAATTTTATGATCATGCACATCAAATTCACTATGTCAATTGTAAACCTACTCAAAGAACAACCAAATGGATTAAACATACCTTTTTCGTTGGTAAAAATAGGTAAAAACTATAGTTTATTATTTAATGAACATGAAATAACCATAAAACAAGAATTTACCAAGTCATTTTACCATTTGACATTTACCATTCAGTTTTGTGCTCTGAACCAATTTTTTATCTCAAACTTCAGCAACTGATTGGGGAAGATTCTATGGATCATTCTTCATTCCTTCAGGACCAGGTAGGAAATCTACCTTTTCTCTTTTGTTTAAGGTCATTCTTTTTCAATTTTAGGCAAAATTTGTAGGGTTTTTTGTTGCGTAGGGTAAATATATCATGCCCTAGTATAAATGCACCCTTATGCATCAAAAATTGTGCTACAGAGTAGTCAAACAGAAGGGAAACTGCTCTACATCACAGTATCTAAAGATCAGGGGTGCATCAGGCGCAATTTAGAAATTTGATTCATCATTTCTACCCAAAATCACTTCAGTTTTGTGCATGAAATGGATCCTAACTAAGCCTATCGTGTGATTTCAAACTTTGATCGAATCAAAATGGCTATCACATGGTGTGAAAAAGAACATGAATAATAGGATATGGTTGCCCTAAATGATCCTGGTACTATTGAGACCCTCAGATATTGTGGGTTACTCAAATATTTTAGGTTATCCGGGATGAGGCAACAATTATAACTATTGCACTTCTTGGGTCATTCATGGGATCCAGTAGAATAGGTTTTTCACATAGGGGACAAAGTGATCCCTATATTGATCGATGATATTTACTTTCTAACACAAATGTCGAGACATGGTACCCCCGTTTCTCTTTCAAGTTCTGCCTGTGGGGGTGAATCAGTGAGGGACTACATTAGACAATTATGTCAGCCAGGTACATAGCTTAACAAATATGGAAAGATAAACATCAGGGATATTCATGATACGCCCTTGCGAACAATCCTCTTTACTATCACAAAGTTGGCGGGTAGCATGACACTTCATGTCGCGAATAGATAATACATGCAGTATGCGCTCGAATGTCTCGAGCCAACTCTGTTCAAGTGGTGTGAGGTAGTACTCTCCTTGATGAAAGAGAAACTCACTAAAGTAAAAAGAGGTAAGATGAAAAATTTCAGCTATGGATCGATCTTCATCACTTTTACTCTTGAGAGAATTCCATTGATGAAACCTCAGTATGTGACACTGAGTTTAGCTGGTCCTAGAGATCTGCGGATGTAGAGATGGGTAGAGTTGATGACTATACATGTTGGTTAGTGGTCAATCTCATTTTCTACTGCATTCTTCAGTTGGTTCCATCGACAACATATTGTCATAGAGGAGCATCCATATGCAGGGATGGATTTCCGTAGAGATCTAGATTTGTGATTACTAATGGGTGCTCAATGGGGTGCTATAAGTAAATTGTTTTGACCATGTATTTTTTATTTTTTGAGTTTTTACATGTTTTTATGTTTTTTGATGTTTCCAAGATTAAACTAAAAATGTTCTCATGTATACAGATGTTAGCATTATTCAACCAATGGGTCATCAACAGGAGGTGGGTGAACCAGTGGGGAGAAATGTCAAAAGAGTAGTTCTCTAGGATTTAGATCTAATGGAGACACTAGTAGAGTTGCAACATCATATAGAGGGGTTAACCCTCGGTATACTGGATGTTCGGATCAAGGAGTTACCGATGAGACTACAATGCCATACTATTGGTGCACCTAGCCATTAGATGAGGCTATTATGCACAATAGCTCAGGCAGTGACCTATTATCATGAGCATCATTAGATCTACTTAGGATGATTTATTGTATGCATTTTGAGGTTTTGAGGTCAAATGAACAACATGTCTTGGACACAATATTTGTAAAAACTTTGAACATCTATCTATTTTAATTTCAATGTTTTTCTATGGTTATGTGTAATCCTATTCAATTGTTGATGTGAATTGAAAATTTACACTTTACATATGTTGTAAATGTCTGTTTAACACATAATTCACTAAAGAATAAATGAATGTGTTAAAGTTTCTGGAAATGTGTTGATTGAATGTAATCAAAATGTCTTTTCAAGAGACAAACTCTAAGGAATATACTATGAATAGTTTGATTTCGGATGGTATAAAGATTCGTAAGTTGTAGTATAACAAGTTGTGAGTCTAGCCTAATGATGATTCGGTGAATGCCAAGTGAAATGGCATTAGAGAGGAGTTCGATCAATGCGCTATACCCAGCGATATTGTTTGTAGAATGACCAATACAAATCCCTTGAAAAATCACTAACTCACCACTTGGAGAGAATATGGTCCATGCTGCAGAGGATAGGTTATGCGTACTACGACTAGAACCATCAACATAACCAACAAATGTTTCCAAAGATTCTGACATCTGCAACAAATGCAAAGAGGATTACTAACCACATAAAAACTCTAAAATTCAGACTATGACACACACATGCAATCACAGCATATATACATTGTTTTTACTACACACAATCAAGCATAGTAACGTTTAAGATACAGCCCATTTCGGGGCTACAACAATGGAATTCCATCATAATCAACCAACTCGTAAGCTCCTTTTGCCAAAACACTCTTGACAATGTAGGGGTTCGTCCATAGTGGTTCAAATTTTCTTGTTCCTAATTTATCGACTTCCTAATCAGAAAGCAAGACGAGGTCTCCTTATGAGAATATGCGAGGCTTGACATTGCGGTCATATTGTGCCTTAATTTGTTTCTTATTTGCTTCGTTGGCCAATCCAGCTTCACAACGTTTTTCATTTAGATGGATGAATTCTAAGAAATGTGCTTCCTCATCATAAATCTCAGGTAACAAGTCAATTGTGAGTTTTAGTGATGAAATCTTACATTGTATTGGAAAGATTTCCTCAAGACCATACATTAATTGGAAAGGAGTGCATCCAATTGCATTTCTTACAGAGGTTCGGTAAGCCCAGAAAGCTAAGTACAGAATCAAATGCCAGTTTCATTTGTGAACACCTATCATTCGTTGAAGCATTGGCTTAAGGAATTTATTGATGGCTTCAACTTGTCCATTAGCCTGTGGCTAATAAGGAGTAGAACTATCATGTGAGAGTCCTAACTTGGTAGTTAATTCAGTCATCATTTGATTGCGAAAATGCAAACCATGATATGTAACTATAGCTTGTGGTACACCAAACTGTGTAACCACATGGTTGAAGAAAAAAAGTGTAGCTATCTCACCACTATTGTTTAATGTAGGCATTCCCTTAGCCCATTTCGTAAAATAGTAAACGGAGACAATAATATACCCATGCCTCCCGGCTGAGTGAGGGTTACATATCATGAGATAAATTCCCCATTTTGCAAATGGTCCAACAGCGACGACAAGATTCAGTGGTGCAGGTGGTAGTCAAGTTTTACAGTCAAAAATCTGGCATGCGTGACAACTTCTGACAACAGTAATGCAATTTTTAAATATGGTAGGCTAGAAGTAACCCGCACAAATAAATTTCTATGTGGTAGCATAACCAGATAAATGTCCACTACAAGCACCAGAATGGCAATCATTTAGAACTTTCTCAGCTTCCTCATGTGCGAGGCACCTATGAAAAATCGTATCGATACCGTGATGGTAAAGGGTGTCAACAATGATTAGATAATCTTTGACTTGATATCGAATACGTCATTGTTGCAAGCGAGAGGTATTGGACTAAAAAGTTTGGGTTTGGAGATAGATCAATATCTCTCCATACCAAGGGTCAGATGATGAGATCAGAAATAGAGATCCATCCTGAATTGATGGTCCGTTGTTGAGTCAATGGCAGTAGAAGGAAGGTCGCAGAGAAGCTTGACAAAAACTAGGGATTTCTTTGAATTAGATCTGATGAATTCCAAATCAAATTCCTCCAAAATGATAATCCATTTTGAATATTTCCCCCTAGCAATTGATGAGACAAGATGTTTGTCATAGGGTTGCAATTTGAAATGACAGTGATCTTTCGGAGTAGGATATAATGGTGAAATCTCTATATAGCTTGAACGTAAGCCAAAGCTAGCTTCTCCATGTAAGAATACTTAAATTTCATATCATTGAGATTACGACTCAAATAATAGATTGGATGTTCAATCCCATCTTCTTCTTGGACTAAAACCATAACAATGGTTATATCTGCAGCTGTGAGATACAAGAAATAGTCATTTTGATAATTAGGGGAATACATTAATAATGCTCGGATTAGGGTATCATTGAGAGCATCAAAGGAAGCTTGCGTAACTTGGTCCCAATAGGAGGGAATTCCCTCTTTTAAAAGACAAGTAAATCCTTTAGCCATTTTAGCATAGTTGGGAATGAATATCCTTAGAAAGTTAGCCTTCCCTTGGAGTCTCTGTAACTGAAGTAAATTGGAAGGTGGAGGCAGATCAAGAATTGCCTTAACCTTCAAGGGGTCGAGTTGAATTCCTTCTTTGGACGCTATGAAACCAAGAAAATGACCAAAACCAACACAAAACACACATGTATGTGGATTGAGTTGAATTTTGTAGTGTCGGCACCATAAAATGATGGCCCTCAAATGTTGCAAGTGATCAGCCCGTTTCCGTGAATGAGCAGGTAAGTCATCTAGATAGGGTTGAACGATGTGTTTGATGTCGTGAAAGGCATAATTCATTGCCCTCTGAAAAGTTGCTCTAATGTTCTTCAAACCAAAAGGGAGTTTCCTATATGCAAATGTGCCCCAGGGACAAATAAAGGCAGTTTTAGACTGGTATTCTGCACAGATATTGATCTGATTATAACCGGAAAAGCCATCCATAAATGAAAATATTTCACATCCAGCACATTCATCAATTATCTGGTCGATAAAGGCAGTGGGATAGGTGTCTTTTGGACAAGCATGATTAACATCCCTATAATCAACACACACTCATATTGTTCCTTATTTCTTCATGACAGGAACAATATCGGAAACCCAATCAGTAAGAGGAATGGGGCATATAAAACTAGCATGCAAAAGTTTTTCAACTTCTGCTTTTATGGCAGCAGCCTTCTTCGGATGAATAGGATGGAGGTGCTATCATACTGGCTTGACATTAGGATACATTTTAATCTCGTGTTGAACCATACTAGAATCAATACCTGGCATTTCCTCATATGACCAAGCAATCATATTGCAGAGTTCACAAAAAATAGCACGATAAGTTTCAAGTTCCGATGGAGAACAAGATTTTCCAACATGGATGTTTTATACAATTCTAGGTTTTATCAAAATATTGATAGAAATGGTTTCTTCGATATTAGATAAGTTACGTTCGGAATCGACTACATCTATAAATACAGAATTTGAAAGGAAATCAACGATTGAAGGGCAGTTTAGTTCATTTGGAATATCTTCTATGTGATCTAGAAGATGGGATCAATGATGATAATCTGCACATGGTTATTCTTCTATCATCATTGATTGGATGATTCCTTCATCAATAGAAAATGGACATGAAAAATGATCAGAGGAAGTACCATATTCTAACGAACGATCAACCCATACAATCGGTGGTGATGGATTTGGATTTGCTACGCAAACCAAAAAGATTGATTGCTATGCGAGCTCAATTGGGCTTAGCGGCATGGTTTCATTACACATATCAACTTTGAAATTATTGGAAATCTTCCATGAGTCAGATGAAGTGGAAGATATCATTTTACAACTCTCAACGTTTGCAACTTTCGTCGTTTGTGATGGTGACAGTAGTGACAAGGTACCCATTAGGGAAAAATCTTTGAAGAGACCTACTCCAATGTTCTGAAGAGATAGCGGAGGTCCGTGAACTAACAGAATGCTTCCAGCTGCCTGTGAACTAGAGGTGAAGAAGGCAAGTTGATCAATTATTGTGATTCTGCCTTTATGAGGGAAAACGATCATACAAAAGTATGCTAAAACTGCAGCAACCATAGCGTAAACCCACAATCTTCCTGGTAAAATATTTTATTCAAGGGGTCTATCAACAACCTCAACTTCAACAATTATAGTTTTTCCCCCTACTTCTATATGTAGGTTACTTAAAATTCCACAAGGTGTATAAGTGTGACCATCAAAAGATTTTAATGTCGTAGGTGATCGTGAAAAAGGCGGTGAGCTAAGTGTTTTCCAGCAATTCATTGACATGATACAAGTAGATGCATCTTCGTCAACAATGGTTTGGTGAATGAGGTGATTAAAAGAATTTACTTGGATCAAGAATGCTAACTATGCTGGTAATTATGGCGTATAACCCGCATGGTTAAAAATTATGAGATTGGAATCCGTTGGATCAATTCCACCAATTGCTAACAATAAAGCATGCTTTTGGGAGGGACAATTTTGAAGCACCTCAAGCGTTGACATAGCAGAAGGTGACTGAGCCAAATATTCTACTATGTTATAATTTTGTGTTGCTCGAGCTCGAGGGTTGAATATAGATTTATGAACAACTCCCTTAGGTGGTTTTATTGTTAAATCTGGTGCAAAGGGTGGTGGATTGGAGTTAGGTGAAGTTGAAGTTGAAGTATTGGGTTGATTTATGGCTTGGTTATTCGATGACGATGGTCGATTACCGTAATCTTTACTTTGTGTAGTCACCAAAACATCTGTTTTGGGCTTAGTGGTTGACATCATAAGCACTTGTGAAGTGGAAGCATGATCTGTAGCAACCAAATGAGTCTCAAGGTTTGGAAAATGGTATCTCAACATAGCGGATGTACTAGAATTCTTAAGAAGTTTTGACACTTTAGAGCGGTGAGGACAGTATCGTGTAAAGCGCTACTCATTATAAATTAAACATGGGTAACGAGGTTTCCTAGCCGGAGAAGAGGAATCAGATGATTTCTCTTGAGGAGGACAAATTTTTTTCTTTTTGGTTTTCCCCTTTGTCTTTCTTCCAGGTTGCTTTTCATTTTTACCTTTGTCAGATGACATAACATTTATTTCAAAAGCAAGTGTATTACCAAGTGCATTAAAGGTTTGATTTGAAATAGAAAGTGTTTGACTAGATGGTCTATTTGATTTTTGATTGCTTGAAGAACCTATCACACCGTCACCAACATGAGAGTCCTTACTAGACGAAGGTGGTGGAACAATAAAAGCTAGTCTAGGTGCATTTGGAATCTTATCATAAAGTGTGCCAGACTGGGTTTAAATCAAGTCTAAGTATTGCGCATGAGAAATTACTTGCTCTTCAATAACAACTCCTCCTTTAGCCACATCCTTGGTGATAGATGGCAACAAGGATGTATTAAACCACTCAGCTAAAAGCTGATCATGAACAAAATTTTTGACCATTCGGCGACGAAAATGCCACTCATGAATATGATCAGAAATGTGAGTAGTAGTGGTCTATTTAAAGTTGGTCAACAGTTCCATTATAGATTCATATCTGATGGGTAACTGGAAATGGGATAAAAATCTAGTGGCTAGTGCTGTGAAGTTTCCAAATGAAGCTCGTGGTAATTCAATATACCACTTTGCAGCCAAACTAGTGAGAGTTCATTGGAAAAGACGTAGTCTTACTAAATTATCATTTAGGGAGTTGGAAGGACACCATAAATGAAAGGTCACAACATGATTAGACGGATCTTCTCTAGGGTTTCCATTGAACTTAGGAATATTAGAAGGCAATTTCTGTGAAATCATTGGCCATCAAGCTGAATAAAGAATGGGATCATTGGTAAGTCGATTTAAATCTGGTAATTCAAGTGTTGTGGCAAAAGGAAACTATCGGTTTAGGTTGGGTTGAGCGTAACCAGGGTAAGATGGAATTTCCTCGGCAATAAGCCTTTGCATACCAACATGAGGAATCTGCTACTGGTAACCTTGATAGGGGTAGGTTTGTTGAGCATATCTAGTATAAGGTTGTTGGTGAGAACGAGGATAAATTTGTTGTTGACCAAAACCAGCATAGGCTTGTTGACCAAGTCCAGGATAAGTTTGGTACTATTGGAATTGTTGTTGGTGGTGTTGTGGCTACCACATTTGTTGATACAATGATTGTTTCCCACCAATATAAGTTTGACCAAGCTGTGGATAAATTGGACTAGTATAAGTCTGAGTCATCCTAGTTAATGGTAAACTGGCCCGAGGTTGTTGGATTTCAAACACAAATGGTTGTTGTAAAATGGCCTGAGAAGACTGAGTCTATAGACCTGAAACTTGAGGGTAAGAGGTTGAAGGATCATCTTGCAAAGTTTGAGATACAATCAACTGAGCTTGCGACTGTCGTAAAGTTGTAACGACAGGTTTAGTAGGTATGGATGAAACAGGGAGTATTGGTTGTGATGAATACACAAGCCTTGGTTGAACATGCATTGTAGGCTTCCATTGACAAACAATCATTCTAGAATAAGTTGGACCTAAAGATGACAGTATACTGCCATATGGTGGCCCCCCAAAATATGGAGAATAAGCATATTGGGCATATTGTTCTCCATATAGAGGTAATCTAGTGCTAAGTGGATACATTGGATGGTAACCAGATGGACCAGCTTGATATTGACTTGATGGATCAATCTGTTTGGTATCCGTAAGTGAAGAACCAGGTAAAATTCCGACGGATGACATGGGTGAAGACCATGGACTAGAAGAAAAATTGGAGTTAGTTCCAGATAATGATTGGTAACCTAGTGGGATGGACAAACCACCATACAAATGTGACTCAAGTGTTGTGATAAACATCAAAGAAGTAGCGACAATAGATGTTGTCGTAAGCGACATTAGATGTTGTCGTAGCTATCTGGGATGTTGTTTCAGCCATAGTCAGATGATCCAATAAATTTCCTAATGAATCTATGGGAGTTTGAAAGTAAACAGGATCAAGAGGAGTAGTATAAGTTAACCGAGGAAAAGAAGGATAAAGATAAATCCCTAGTCTAAAATGAGTTGGAGTTCTAGGTGAAGTTTCTTCTTCAAATTCCTCTTCAATAGAAATCAATCCGGGTGGAATGATTTCACCATCAGGTCCGTAATAAATTTCTAGTGTTTGACTCTGTAGTAAAGGAGAAGTCTCAACAGTTACAGATATCTGAGGATAAATCGATCGATCATCTTCCGATACAGGAACAAATTTTGGTTGTTCAACTTTGGGATCCAAGTGTTCTGGTAAAAAAACAACGGGTTCATGATGAATTTCTTGAACAACTTCTGGTTGAGGATCAACTTCTTGTTGGACAACTTCAGTTACCATTTCACTAAGTTCACTTTCAGTGTCCTCAGGTAATTGTAAAGGTTCCACTTTAGTGGCAGATAAACCAGTAATAGTAGGAGTAATTGGAATCGCAGTACGTACTGTATAGGTGACTCTGGTAAATCAGATGAAGAACCAAAAGTTTGTGATGTATTGGACACAGTTAAACGAGAGCGCTTTTTCCGACTAGGTGTGGCTTCAGGTGGTAAAGGCAGTTTACTCGTTGTCCTACGTGAATGATGGGGTAAATCTTGACTTTCTTCCACGATTTCCAACTGATTTTATTATAAAAATAAATAAACAAAAAGAGGGTAATCTAGGCAAAATAATTACGAAGTAACTGTGAACGACATTATACCGCCTCGGAGGAGCCAATGACTTAACATACGTTCACGTAATCTCCCCGAATGTTGTTTTCGGTGTATCACAATATACAAGGCGGCTAACTCGGTTACCTATGGATGGATAGCAACCTAATGTAGTCCTCCAAAATATACCTGAAAGTACGTGGAGGCCCAATTCGTGTTAGCACTTTCTGATGCAAAACCGCACATTGAGAACAATCCCTTATACTTTTCGTACTATAACGCTGCTTGATATACCCAAACGTCCATGGACGAGCTACGATATGATTACATACATGGAATGAGGTATCACACTTGGAATGTATCGCAGACCGTTAGTGACAGCTGCTATTTTTAAGAATGCCATAACACTTCTTTAGCCTAGACCTCTAAATATTATTCATTAAGTTACAATGCTCCATTAGGTTAATTAAGATAAATTTTAGTTGATCTTGTTTAAAAGTTTCCCTTTCAGGTTCACCGCGTGATGTTTCTGAAACTCTTACAATGCAACTAATATGGGAAATATTCTTTTCATTTGATTTAAACAATGAAAACCATAACTAAAAGGGATAGAGCAATCAGAATCTCTAAACAAAGAGCATAGAGCACATCTAATGGAACTTTCCCTATACCATTCATTCAAGCACACACAAACTTCTAAATGAATTATGCATGTTTTTCTTTTCATTCCTTTAATGTTTGGATGAACATAAAGAAACTAAATGCACAAACGATCAATCAATGATTTTCACAAGAAATGAAGACTTTATGACAATTTCTTTTTCAAAGAAATGAATAATTTATGACAATTCTTTTTCAAAAAAGTAAAGACTAATCAATGTAAGCTAACTTTGGGATTGATTCGACAATGATAAATAAAAACTAAAGAAACATTGAACAAACAAAGCCAAAGTGGGCATGGAAAAGAAATGTTAATTTGCACTTCAGGGATAGAGAAACATTGACCATTCAGCAAACAAGATGTGAAACAGTTTGGAAAAAATCAAGCAAAAAGATGGGTTTTTGGCTTGACACAACCTAGCGCAGCCTTGAGTGGGAGAGAGTATGTTGCAGAGCACTATCTCTAGGATAAGGTTGCTCTGCAGCACACTGTGTCAAGAACAACGGTGCGTTGATGCTAGAGAGCACTATCAACATACAAATAAGCACACATTTTGACCAAAGAAGCTTTAAAATGACTGAATATAGGTAAATGAACTCAAGTAAAGTCTGTTGGCCTTGCTAAGACAAGGGATAACTACCATGATGGTCGTTCACCAATATGGTCGCCAATTTGTTATACGAAATTTATACCTACGGATAAGTATATCTTCCCTAAGTGGGCAGTTACACTTAGAACAACTGAAGTAAAGATCTTTAACCTTTTCCTACAATAAACAGATAAAATAAAAGAACCTACTTGTGATCCTTTGCTTCCTTTTATCTCCTTTGAGTTGCTCCCGTCACTCCTGCTCAAATTGAATTAGATCAATTTCTACCTACCAACATAAACAAAAGATGACAACAATCAAAGCATATGATCTATTTATTGTAAATAAATGGAATCAACAACATTTGAACATAAATTCATCATAGATATAGACAAAAGTATTGGAAATGGAACAAACAACTTTATTGATTGATAGAAGGAGAAGTTACACCCAATGTGGTTCGATCTCGTGTCACTCATCCATCTTAGTCCAAGCCCTCATCACACCAATAGCAACATCAATCCAGCAACATAACACTTCCTTGAAAATGATTTCAAGTCTCTAAACCAACAATATTTCTCTATATTATCCAAGCTCTCTGGCTCTATTATGGGAGGCCAATTTATAGATGAATGCAAGTGGTTTTGTCATTAATATGGCATTGAATGGTTTTCCATAATCGGATGATTAGTTTCCATGTTCAAAGGGATTATAGGATAGAGGATTAGATGATCCAAGGCTATCCTAAGTAGAGCTCATCTTGAAAGGATAAAAGTTTGTTCCTTCTAAAAGGCTCTAGAAAGGATGAATATATTGAGGATCTAATGAACATTTCGAGGATTCTCACCTAGCGCAGGCTTGAGTAGGCTTAGGTGCTCTCAACGAAACCTTGAATGGGGCTACCTACTCTGCAAAGAACTTCCCCTGACCAAGGCTGCACTAGTGACCCATGGAATCACTTTAATAGGGTTTGATGTCAGGAAACTCTCATGGATAAAAGCACTCAATGAGGTGGCATGTCTAGGGCATGTAGCAACTGAATTAGAGTTTGATAGCCTTGTTTACACTGATTTGATCATCGGGAGTGATGAGCCCAAATAGACCTGTAATAAGGGCACACATGGGTAACAAATAAGATGTAACAGAGTGGGTGGATCCCACTTTGAAGTGAATTCCCAGATGCAAAATGAGGGGGCAACACATAGGTGAGTCACCCTACAGGTTTTTGCAGAGAAAAAAAGAAAGGTCGTTAAGTCCAAAAATGAAATAACAAAGGAAATGGTCACAAAATAAGGCCTTAGAGGACCTTTTCTCTCTCCCCTCTAGGAAGATAGGTTCTAGCTTGTGATTGGTTGAGATAATGGAGGATAGATGATGTTCGCACAACCAATACAAGGTGGACACGTGGCAGTCATTTTTGGCCACCCAAACGGCCCATTGTCGGGTGACATGTGTCACCACTCAGAAGTTTACATGTGGTTAGTGTGATGTCATTGTGATGTCATCCAGGAGGTATGAGCTTGATGGTATGATCAAAGTGAACAAAGTAATGCGTCAGGTTAAAGGGCATCACGATACGGTGGTTGTTGATAGAGAAATGGCCAATAAAAAGGGTGTCAAGCGGACCCCATTGACAAGTCATCCTATTGTATGGAGTCCAAAAAATCAATATGGGGGCACATGGGAATGCACTGGGATAGAAGGGAGCTACGATTTGTATGCCCACATAAGGATACATGCATCAATTAGAGGACCAAGGGCGCAACATAATAACATGATTTGGGTTTGGGAGCTCTAGCACCCAACCTTTGGGTCAATTTTATGTATAAATTAACCTAGGGCTTAGATAATAGAATTGTGGAGGCTCTTGGGAGGTGTCAGGCTAAGCTCCTGGACCTATCTCTTGGTTGTTTCACATAGAAACATGACTAAGGGCGCAACGACAATGGAATATGAATCCATCCCTGGATCTTGGAATCCTGTAATTTTTTAAGAATTAAAATTAATAAAAGGACGGGAGCTTGGACCTTAGCATTGGGCATGTTCACTTCTCTTATAAGCGTGACCAACATCGCAAAGTCGTTAACATAAGAAAATGGTCACCGACATGAATAAAAAGGGGCTTAGCGCCCAATAAGTTATCCAAAGGTTGCAGAGACCCATTTTATGGGCTACAAAATAGGTAAAGGGTCGAGTGAAAGGGGCTAAAAGCTAAAGATAGTGGAAATGATACTTTGGCAATGAAATTTGGTAGTTAAATTCAAATTAACTGAAGATAAAATTAGCAGTTGCACTGCTAAATTGTGTAAAAAGGCCAGAATGCAAAAAAACTCAGTTTAAGTGGTAGAAAAGGTAGCTAAAGTTAGTTTAACTTTGAGACTAAGCCTAGAAAAACAAAGAACTTGTACAAAAAATTCAGAGGAAAAAAGGGAACAAGACAAAGGAAAAAAACTAAGACTTCATGCACAAATCTAAAAATAAACAAAGTCAAACTTAGAAAACAAGAAATCTATAAAAGAAGTCGTAATCAAGTAGAATAAACACAAGTTGTTGAGATAGAACTTTTGGTGCAGCGAGGTGTTGGTGTGGTGATTATTGTAGGGGTTTATGAGAGGTGACTAAGATAAATTGTTTCTTTTGAAAGGACAAAAGGTAGTCATTGATCCTAGTGTAAAAATGGATGAATGATGGAATGGTGAGTACCAAAGCAAGTTGTAGCTTGTTTATCAGGGGTTGGTGTTCCTTCTAGTGGGTGTTGGAGAATAGTTGGGGTTGTAGCTCCATTCTAACTGCAACTGACAAGATGGGAAGTTTTAGCTTCTTACTGGTTGTAGCCAAAACAATATATTTGCAAGTTATAGCTTGCCTTACGAATAAAATGGAGAAGCAGTTTCCGAATTTATTTGTTCCTTTAATGTTCCATTGATTTCTAAACTAGTTGTTTATCATACTTATTGCTGAAAGTTCTCTTTACTGTCTTATTATTCTCACAAAAAGTAAAAAGAAATTTTTGAATTGGTAAAATTGCTACAATATTGAATCAACCACACCCCCCCCCACACCCTAGTATTGTCTTTATTTCCAACAATTTTATAGTTCTAAGTTGCTTTAATAACTAGTTAGTGAATTGGAATGAGGAGTGGGAGTTTCCATATTTAAATTGGCATGTCAAAGTTCCTACTGTGATTGCAACTCAATGAGGCTCCATGGCCCTAATTCTGTGGGAAATTGTGAGAGGCAGATATTAACTAAGAGATGGTGGAGACAACAAGATTGCAAGATTGAAAGTAGAAGAAGGCAATGGATGTGATTCTTTGTGTGGTTGGTAGAACTACGCAGAATTCAAGCTCTAGACCTATGATTTTCTCAGTCTTGTCTCTTCTTCATTGTTTGAGACCAGTAAGTTCCCCCCCCTATATTTGTGTATTAATTCCCTCAGGTTCTGTCTATTCATGGTGCAGTGTGGGTTTCATTAAAAGGTATTTCCAAGGACTTGGTTCTACTCTATATCTTTTAAGCCTGGGGGCCTTGTTGCCTTCAGAGTTGTTCTATAACTTCGATCTTTTTGTGCCTCAACAAAATTGTTTTTGATTGCTTTTCCTATCTTTCTTAGTGGGAAAGTTTTATTCATATTTCTATACTATTTTCGTTCATTGTTCTTTATGGACATTCCAACTATAACTTGAGAAGGTAAGATTCTTTTTGTTCTTCAGTTGCCTTGGGGGGGAATAATATCTCTCAAGTCTCTTGCACTACTATTTGTGTCTCTGAGGTCATATTTTAGTTGGCATCTTTGGAGTTGGCGCATTGTATATTATTGGCATTGCATTGGTCTAGTGCTTATTGTGGTCTTATTTCCATGTCAGTGAATGTGTGGTCATTGTGGGGCTAGTGGACATGGCAAGCAAAGCTAGTCATGGATCCAATTGTAGGCCCAAGAGGTGGAACTAGTTACTACTCTATGACCTACCCTAGTACTTAGGAGGATATCCAACAACTTGATAATCACGTTACTCAAGATTGATAGGCCTATTCTGATTCAAAATTATTAGAGGAGGTTTCACACTAGTTTCCCAACCCTGGTCACATCAAGGGAAGAAGGAATTACTATATGCATTCTATTACTCTTTATTCGAAACTAACGAATTTGTTAGGAAAAGTGTTAAAGGTGAAACATGAGGAGATGAATGACACCATTTCTTTCCTGAATGACATTCAATGAAACTAGTGGAAACACCAAGCATGCCTTGATAGGTCGAAAGCTTGCTTAGCTCTCATTGAAAGTAATATTCAATGTGAGTTGAAGCCCTCGACACCAATTCGTTCGAGTTCTAAAGGTCTAATGCCAATGACATCAACGAACACATGAATTAACAGTCATGCTCTAGCTATCCTATATTAGTCTATTTTATCTTATACAATCTTATGGATAATTGATGTTCCTTGTTTATTTATAGATACTTTGTTTTCTCATATACTCGCCAACAAATTTGTATATTACTGATGTAATCATCTTTTTGAAGGTAATACAATTAAGTTACCAAAAATAAAAATAATGATAAGTAAATATAAAAGATATGGTTGACAATTATGTGAATATTTTTCCTTCGAAGGAAAGAAATCAACCTCCCTTTGACTCATAACAACAATGTTTATCAACCAATGAAGTCACTAATGGGGTTTGAATTAGATTGTGGAGGGTAATAATAGTTCAATCATATATATATATATATATATATATATATATATATAATTTATATATATATTATTATTATTAATTAATAAAAATTTATTGAGCTCATAGGTCTCCTAAAATCCAATATAGGGGTGTGTAAAGTTTTTTTTTAAAATTTATATGTAGTCTCAATTAAAAATAGTAAAATGTTAAAAGTAATATAGAGCCCAGTAGTCGGAGATGTAGTGTTCATAAATGAGTCTAAACATTTAAATATTGTCTAAATTATAATAAAAATGAAAAAATAATAAAATTTAATTTGTTATAATTGTAATTTTTAATTAATAAAATTGTAAACAAATTTTTAAATAAAAGAAAATAATAATATGCATGTCATATTAAAATATATAAGATATAAATAGTAGCTATAAATTAAGATCTATTTTAACATATAAATTAAAATAATGACACCATAACTATGTTTAAATGTAATTAATAAGAACATAAGAAATTAATACTTACTAAAAAACTTATAATATAACAAAATTATTAGCCATGGATATTCACACAAACTTTTACCATGAATAATTGTAAATTTGTAAAAGGCTTTGTTTTACAAATAACATGGCCAATACTATGACTTATCATAATACCACATACCAAGGCCATAACTCATTTCATAATCAAAACATTTTTATAAATATTTATTTTATTTTTATTTTAATAAAATTTTAAAATTAATCTATAAGAAAAGGTTATAATTAATCTTCAGACATATCTAAGCTTTCGATCTTGCTACTGCTAAAAATATTTAATAGATATTCCATTAAATCAAAGTTTTAATAACATTAAAAATGAAAATACTTTTATACATGAAATTTTATGCTTTGGGGGGAGCGGGAGAACAGCGAGGGTTTCAGATAGTTACAGAGGTTGATCTTCATGGAGGGACATAGAGGAGGGAGCTCCACTCCCTCCTACAAGGATGTTGTAGCCAGTAGAGGCAAGGAACCTCTAGAAAATGACAACAGTACCGTAGAGGAAAGGAAAAGGAACTCGGAAGAGGAGACATGAGGAACCAAAACCAAGAAAAATAATGATACAAAAGACAAGGAGGAAGAAGAAAAATGCAGGGAACAAAAGACAAAAAACAAAAGGACCATGTAAACCCAAAGCTGAGATTACTCCCAGAGTAGTCTTAAATGATCCTGCTCTGCAGGCGCACAGGGATCACATGAGGACTTATGTTATTATCTGTAAATTCATGGGATTATGGCCCACTGAAAAAGATCTACAGACGTGGATAAAATATCACTGGAAAACTAAAGGAATCATTGACCTACATCTTGGGTCAAAGGGATTGTTCACGGTGGTGTTTACAAATATTGAAGACAATGACAGCGTGTTTGAAGGAGGGCCCTACTTCTATGCAACAGCTGGCCCCTATATGCAGTCGTGGATGATGAATTTTGTCCTGGAGCACCAGGAGTTTACTTCGGTACCAGTCTGGGTAAGGCTCTATTCTTCACCTCTTGATTAGAGGCAAACAAAATCGTTAGTTGCTATAGGCAATAAATTAGGTCGTTTTGTCAAGGCTTCTGAAGCCACAAGAAGGGGAAAATATACTTCCTTTGCAACCAGATGAGGTAATCTTGGAAGTTTTTGATGAAGAATGGGTGCAAACAGTGGACTATGAGCATATCCCATTCAGATGTGGTAGATGCCATGAACATGGGCACCTATTCAGAGACTGCCCCCTCAGTAAAGCAGAAAATAAGGGCAAACCTAATACAATGAAGGACAATGATAGTTTTCACAAAGTGGTAAATAAAGGAAAAGAAGGCAAAAGAGGGCCAAAGCAACATCTAAATGAAGGGAAAAAGGTCAGTCAGAATAAGTTCCAAGTTCTTGAGGAGGATGAAGTAAGTATAAAATAAGATCAAGCAATGGAAGGGAGTCCTGAGGAAAAGGAGAAAGAAGATAATCAGAAACAAACACAGGATATTGATAATCAGAAAGAGACTATGATGTGTGATGAAGAACTGGAGATGGACCAGGAAATGACCTAAAGTGAAATGGAACTAGAGGACCAGGAGCTTCAAGACATTCTTGACAAGGAACACCTAGATCTAGAAGGGTTCTTGATTCAGGGAACCACGAGAGGGGTAGATTCGTTACCTCGAGAAGAGCTCAATAGAATAAAACAGTTGTTTTTATGGAAGACTCAGGCTAAGGGGTTTGAGAAAGGAAAAAATAGTAACAAGCAAGATAATAAAGGTGTGAAAACGATGAAAACAACCCCTGGGTTAGCAACCAAAAATCCCGGAAAAAAAGAGGTAGAAAAAAGCAGAATGAGCTCTTGATGGAGTGTGGAAAGCTAATGATAGACTCAGGTAAGATGAAATATCTAGCCAGCTACTCCTTTACAAATATTTAATTATGAAGTTCACATCTTGGAATATTATGGGTTTAGGCAGTAAAAGAAAGTAGAGAATGCTTAGTAATACTCTGAAACAAGTGGCGCCAGACATAATCTTCATCCAGGAAACAAAGTGTTCCATTCAAAAACTAAGACAAATTCATAGAAAATGGATCAATAGATTTGAGTTTCTAGAAGTCAAAGCAGAGAATACAACAGGGGGCATCCTCACTCATTGGAACCCCCAAAAAATTTGCATAATAGATGCAAAGGCATCTAGGAATTATTTATCAGTAGTTATTCAGCCTATAGGAGATAGGGATACCTATTTGGTCATGAATGTTTATGGCCCCCAAAGAACAGATGATAAACTCAAGTTTCTAGATTCCCTTGTGGACCCCAGGGATAGGTATGCAGGAATTCCTTGGATCATGGGAGGGGATTTCAACATGATCAAATCTCTTTCAAAAAAAGAAGGGGAAACCAGAGCTCTAAGTAAAGACTCTGTCGTATTTCAAACCTTTACAGAGAATATGAATCTTGTTGATACTAAAACAAACAATAGCCTCTTTACTTGGAATAATAAAAGAGGAGGAGAGGCTCAGGTCACCTCCAAATTAGATAGATTCATTATCTTAGAAGATCTTATTCTTATAGGTACGGAAATAACAACGAGAGTTCTTCCTTTTGGAGGCTCGGATCATTGGTTGGTTCAACTGCAAATCAAGGGCATATGTACTACCAGGAATAGACCTTTCTGATTTCAGAACATCTGGCTTTCCCACCCAGAATTGATCAGCAACATTGAAAAATGGTGGTCAGAAGATTTGCAGATCCAAGGAACAAGAATGTTCCTTCTACATAAAAGATTAAAGCACATCAAACTTAGGCTTAAGGATTGGAAGAAAAATGCTTTTGGCAATATTTTTGTGGGAAACAAATCTATGGAAATCAAAATGCAGGAACTCAACCAAGCTCTAATTACGGAAGGCTTTGATAAAGTCAAAAGTGGACAAGTTGATAGACATCATCAAGAATGGGAGAATTTGTGCAAACAAGAGGAAATATTTTGGAGGCAAAAGTCAAGAGTTCAATGGCTGAAAGAAGGAGAGCGTAACACTAAATTTTTTCACAGATCTACCATGGGTAATAGAGCTCACAACAGAATCTCTTCGATCAAGGACAAGGATTGGAAGCTTCATATCTCCCATGAGGATATAGAAACTGTATTAGTTCAGCACTTCTATGGCATAACTCAGGAAAACAATTCAGATAGAGAGCAGTTCATCAGGGAAGTAACTAATCATAGTCCTAAGCTGGTGTCTAGAGAGGACAATTTCAACCTTAAGAGGCCAGTAACGGAAGAGGAGGTCCGTGAGGTTCTCAAAGAAATGCAGAATCGCAAAGCCCCCGGCTCGGATGGTTTTAATGTGGATTTTTTTAAAGCTTGCTCGAATATAGTTAAATATGATATATTGAATGTCGTGGAGGATTCCAGGTTGAACATAACTATTATGAAAGTGCTCAATACCTCCTTCATCTCCCTGATCCCTAAACAGGACATCGCTCAAACTCCTGACAAGTATAGACCCACAGATTTATGCAATGTGGTATAAAAGATCATATCCAAGGTAGTAGCCAACAAGCTCAAACCTCTAGTTCCTTCACTTGTTTCAGGGGAACAATCAGGTTATGTGGAAGGTAGACAAATTCTAAATAACATTATTCAAGCTCACGAGGTGGTTCACTTGTTAACTAGCAAGAGGTAGGTTGGAATGATCATGCAACTGAACATAGCCAAAGCTTATGACATGGTGAACTGGACCTACATCAAGAAAATTCTAATTGCCTTTGGTTTTGATCATAATAGGGTCAGATGGGTTATGGCCCTAGTGACTTCCTCCAGCTTTTCAATATTGGTGAATGGCTCTCCCTCTGATATTTGCATTCCTTCTAGAGGCCTCAGGCAGGGAGATCCACTTTCTCCATTTCTTTTCATACTTATGATGGAAGTACTTGGTCGGTATATCAAGCATACTAAAGCAATGAGTAAGATCAAGGGCCTTCAACTAATAGAGAATGGTCAGGTTCTGACTCACCAACAATTTGTAGATGACACTATGTTATAGGGAATCCCTACAGTCAAAGAAGCTACAACCTACAAACAAATCCTGAATGACTTTGCCAGGGCCATAGGTATGGAAGTTAACCTCTCCAAATCAAAAATCTTTTTCTTTAATACCAATATTGCTATTCAGAGAAATATCTCCAAAATTGTAGGTTTTCAATGGGACTCCCTCCCCTAAAAATATTTGGGAGTTCCTCTAACTACTAAACCGATGCACAAGTGTATTTGGGAACCGTTGATCAATAAGATGCAGAACAAAGTCAGAAAATGGACCATTGGAGCTTTAAATCTGGCTGGTAGGTTGGTTCTTACAAAGGTTGTACTACAAGCTATCCCTGTTTTTATGTTATCAGCTCTCCTAGCTCCGAAAGGAGTTCTGCAGCAATTTAGAAATTTCCAAAGAGACTTTCTTTGGGGTAAGGAGGATACTAGGAAGAAATGGGCCTTAGTTTCATGGGAAAAAATCTGTAGACCCAAGCACCATGGGGGCCTTGGCTTGGATGACTAGGAGACTCTCAGTAATGTTTTAGGGGCCAAACTATGGTGGCGTTGGGTTCATGATCCAAAAGCTCAATGGGCAAGTATTTGGAAAGAAAAATATGCCAGCTCCTGGAAAAATAGTGACCTCATAAGAATGTCTGGAAACATAAAGGGATCATACATCTGGAATAAAGCCTGGGAGAACAGGAGCATAGTACAAAAAAAGAGTTTCTGGGAAATCAGAGAGGGAGATCTAGCACTATTCTGGGAAGATAGATGGCAACAAGAACCAACATTGTTAAAAGAGGATTTTTTAAGCCTTAAGAATGAAACAGACACCCAAGGCTTAAATAAGGTAAAGGATTTCTGGGATCACACTCAGAATACAGAAAAGTGGTGAATCTGGAGAAATATTAATTGCAGAGAAGAACTTAGGAGAGTGTTGGAACAAAGGACGATCTTAGTAGCAAGGGGGAAGGACCAACTAAGATGGGAAAACAATAAAGAGGGCACCTTTAATCTAAAGGAAGCAAAAGGTATTCTCTTAGAGCTGGATTCCCATGTTCCGGATAAGAACTGGCAGAACCTTTGGAGGCACCAAGGGTGGATGAAAACCAAACTCTTCATGTGGTTGGTTCATCACAAGAAGATCTTGACTTGTGACAATATCACGAAGAGGGGTATTCTGGGGCCTTCTATATGCCAGGTCTGTAAAGCTCAAGAGGAGATAATGGAGCATATTCTTAATAGCTGCATTTTCACCTCCTGGTAATGAGATTCATTCGCTATCATTTTTCAATAGATCGATAGGGACAAAGGGAGTATCATTAACACCCTAAATAATTGGAGAAGAAACTTTTCAGACAATGAATTCTTCAGCTCGGCTTGGGCCCTAACGCCAAGCTTCATTATATGGAATGTCTAGAAAGAAAGGAACACGAGAATATTCAAGGATGAAAAGAATCCCCCTCATCGACTGTTTGAGCTAACCTTGAAAAAACTTAAGGAGACAGTTGGCTCCACAATTGGTAATCACCCTAAGAATCCTCCCTCAGCGGCTAATTTAAGAATTCTCAAACAACTGGGTATGCTGGGGCTCATTCCTCAAGGTCAGGATAGGAAGGTGATCACAAAGGAAGCGGAGAAGGACTTCTAGCATCCTCCTCCGACAAGTTTTTTGAAATTCAACGTTGATGGCGCTTCAAAAGGCAACCCAGGAACTGCTGGCTTTGGAGGGGTTTTAAGGGATGAAGAAGGAAGCATTATCTTTATCTTTCATTGCCATTTAGCTAGAGCTGCCAACAACATGGAGGAATTAATGGCTTTGGAACAATTCTTAGAGTTTCTGAAGCAGGACAACCGCTTAAATGTAATTATAGAAGCGGACTCCGAGTTAACCATTAACTCTGTGAAAATAATTAGCTGTGGAGCAGTGCCAAAGAAAGTTTCAAAACATTGGAGGCTTATCCGTGTTTTCCAAAGAATTCAAAGTCACCTCCTTGGTCTTCACACAGTAAGTTTCAACCATGTTCAAAGAAAGGCCAATAAGCTGGCAGATATTCTGGCCAACCAAGGAGTGTGCTGTATAGAAGGCAAGGTTTTAATGGAGTGGCACAAGTTGTCTCAGAGCAAACTAAAGGCTCTTTGTCTCAAGCAAGCAGAGGAGGATATGGAAGTATTTTGTAACAGAGACAAGGATGCGAGTACGAAATGACTATATCTCAGAATGATTCACCTTTGTTCTTCATACTGTTCTTTGGCAGTCGGCCTCGGAAAACCTCGGCGTCCGTTAATGGGATTTCTCAGTTTTTCGGGTGGGCGCACTATGGTAAGGATCACAACATTGCAGGGTTTCATGGTAGGTACATAAGAAAGAATGAGAGGGACGGGAAGCACGTCTTTTCCAGTAGCCGCAAGTTCAATAATTTTCCTTTTCGGGAAGGAAAACTGCTTCTATGGTGGTTTTCGGGTGATCGCATAACCCTTAAGCGGGAAATTGTTTTAGAGTTTTGGGAGCGATTCCATTCGGCTTCCTACACGTGGCAAGGGGGTGGAAAAGAATACCGCCCTCCCCGCGCACTATTGTTTGAATACCTTGTTCCGTGCGATATGTCTCCCGACCGTTGGATTTTGCAGGGCAAATCTATGGTTAGGAACAATCGTGCAATTTGGTGGGGCTTGACCATTAAACATCGTTTGTCTTCGCCGAGTGATTTCTTCCTCTACTGGTGGATTGCACGTGGTGATTGGATGGTTAAGATTAAAAATGCAAGTCATGGGAGCAGGCATTCGGAAGACTCCGCAGTTTTCTTATGTTCTTCTGTCCACTTTGCATAAACTTTGTTTGTTTTTTCAAGGGTTCGGTGGTAATCTTTGTTAGGTTGAGGGTCATGCCTTAGGCGGTTAGCATTATTTTGTCTGGGTCCATGGTGTTGGGTGGACATTTGTATATTATGTAAATTTTTGTTGACTTAATGATATAGAAGGTAATACTCTTGCTTAAGCAAAAAAAAAAAATATACTTTTATACATAGAGATGTGGAATTTATATAGTATAAATAATATTATTAAGAATCAAAAGGCAGTGATCTTAACAAAAGATCTATTAAGGAAAAGTGGAATTAAATCTAGAGATACAAACTTTTCCTCAACTTAAATTTTGCACTCAAAAAAAGTTTAATTTTTGAAAATTTGATTCATTTTACACTTGATAAATACCAATTAAAATAAATCTATCCAAATTTAAAAATTAATTTATGTAAATTTGATTCATTTTACACTTGATAAATACCAATTAAAATAAATCTATCCAAATTTAAAAATTCTTTTTGGAGACAATAAAGTATGTTTCTATAGATATAAATAACTTCAAATGGAATAGATTCAATGATATATTTATTCATTATGCTGAAAAATAAAAAAGAAACGATACATGAAACAAAACCTTTTAAACAAACTTTCCAAAGAAATTTTTTTAAACAAACAATTTATAAGATCATTTAAATGTCAAAATAATCATATAAAATTTCCAAATAGTATTAATAATGAAGCTCTTCTTATATTTGAAATTTTGTTTTCATTAAAAGGGTCATCTATCCAACTTTGTAAGAGTATCCCTTACTTGTTTCGATCTATTCCAAAGCTCTTGGAACAACTTACACTCTATATTACAACTGATTGATTAATGAGCTTGCTCTTTTCCAAATATATGTGTAAATTTCACATTACCAATAGAATATAAGAAAATTTGTAACGGTTAAATTATAGGTCTTATATTTATATTTTGCATGAGGCAATCTACTTTCTAATAAATAAAGAGTCTTTCATCAATTAATTTTTTTTGTATTTCATAATATTTTGTATCTGTTTTTCAATGGTGTAACCTAGAATTAATAAATCAATTTTAAGATAAGAAGTTCATTCATTGGTTATTATTTCTTTCAAGTGAAATTATTTTTAAAATGATAAAAATCTGTTCAAGATTTGGTCATGAAAAATTAAAAAAAAAAAGAGATATCAATCAAACAAATATGTCTTTTAGAAGAGATCCCATGGAACTTATTTCATGGATTAGTGGATGTCCTTTAGAAGAGATCCAATGGAACTTGGATTAGTGGATGTCCTTTAGAAGAGATCCAATGGAACTTCTTTCATAGATTAGTAGATGAAAATCAGTTTAGGTTCCAATAAGCTTTGGTCAAGAATGGTTTTCTCTTATTTTTCAAGAATAGCAAAAAATAAGAACCAAACTTTTTTGTTCTATTAGCTTCTAAAATAATTTTTCCATGATCATAGTAGCTTCTGAAATAAGTTTTCCATGATCATAGTCTATTGGAGTTCAGGAATAACATTTGACCTATGACGAATTTTAAGAATGTAAATTTATCTTCAAGTTTAGAAACTTTGACAAGCCTTACTAGTCAATAATATACAAACTATAAAATGCTTGGCCATATTTTAAAAAATATTCAATTTTCAAATGATTTTATATAGTTTCTATAAAACAATGACAATTTTTGTGATAATATACAATTTTTTTCTATATAGTTGACTTATTTTTATAAATAATGGAAATTAGCAACAACAAAAAAAAATTAAGAAAACTAAAATATATCCCATCTACCTAAAAAATTTAACCACTAAAATTTCCCTAATTGGAAGAGTATTTATTTTCTTGGAATCTAGATTTGCTTGGGGTTGGAGTCATCCAATATAAAAAGTGTAAAAATTATAAGTGTCAAAAGAAAATTATAGATTGTCCAATTTTCAATTAACAATTTACATTGAATATTGGATGGGGTTACGCACCTCAATAGTCATAGTAAGGTTTAGCATTCATTCCTTCCTTGATTCTTTTGTGCCCACCTTCTAATTAAAAATTTACAATGAATGTTGGATCATGTTACACATCAATAGGCATTGTAAAATTTACTGTTGATTTTTTTTGTTAATTCTTTTGTGCCTAAAGTCCTAGTTGAGCGACAACATTCTCATAATCTAAAAGTGAGTAGGATCTCTCCAATTCTATTTTTTTAAAAGTGAGAAGAATTAATTTATATAACTAGTTCAATATGATTCTTTGATCATCTGAACCAAGTAATCTAAAAGTGAGTAGGATCTCTCCAATTCTATTTTTTTAAAAGTGAGAAGAATTAATTTATATAACTAGTTCAATATGATTCTTTGATCATCTGAACCAAGTAATATATAAAATTGAGTAAAATTTGAATTAGCTATAAATTGGCAAACAAATATAAAAAATATTGATCATTAAATCGATTCCATTAACTACGAGCTAAAGCCTTTTCTATAAATCTTTTAACATACCCACCTTCAATCAAAAACTGTCTCGTTAGCCAAAAACATTGACCCTCAAAATAAGACCAGATTTATCCAAAAACAACTGACCTCAGAATAAGATCCGATTTATTAGTATCCAAATAGTAAGATCAGATTTATTAGTAATCTAAAGAGTTATGCAGCTGAAAATAATTAAAGCGAAACTCAAGTAAAACGTTAAAATGAATAAAGGTGAGATATATAAGATAAATTACGAAAGGATCTAACACGATCGATCTAGTTAGATAAAAGCCAACTTCATGACACCAAGAATCATTCCATGTATAGCACGTGAACCGAAAGGACTATGAAGCAAGGAATTAATTATAAAGAAAATCGCACGTGAACTGAAAGGACTATCAAGCCAGGAATTAAATATAAAGAAAATCATTGTGAAACTACAGCCTTTCAAACGATAAAATAAAAAGATACGTACATATATTATGATAAAATAAAAAAGATATTATATATACGTACAAATATTATGAATTAAATGAACATTGAAGTATTAAATAGCAAGTACTAATACATAGTAGAAAAACACAGTTGCACACACAATTTTTTTTATATTATATACGGATATATCACATATTTATAGTTTTGGTGAGATTTAATTAATTCAAATATAAATAGGGAGGTTAAGATATTCTCTCAACATTTATCTACAAATCTGCAACTAATTCTAAATTATACATGGAACAATTATCTTTTAACACTCTCTCTTAATTTTTAGATACACAATTACAACAGATATTAGAACAATGAAAATAATTTTTGTCTCACTAGTATTCATCAACAATCCTACTCACTGTGCAGTCGTCTTGACTTCACTCTTTCTTTCTCCACATCTTCGAACTTACCTTATGACTCATTTAAAGTACACATGTTTTTGACCATCAATGCAGAACTTTGCAAGGTCAACAATATTGACAACTCGACTCCTCGGGGCTTCCGCAATAAGAATTGTCAAGTGATGAACCATCCTACGGACCAATCACCATCTATCAAATATTTCACTTTCGGCTATCCATCATTTGTTAGGCAAATGCTTTGAACACTAAATGTGTTCAAAAGCTGATCTAACAACTTGACCTGCGTCGCAGACATGGATCTCATTCTGTAACCTGTAGCTATTGTTTTGGGGTTTCTGAGTGCCAAGAACAACAAACCATAACAGTATAAACATAATCTAACTAGTGATGTGTTCAAGGGTTTCCGAGCACCAAGAACCACTAATTTCAATTATGCAACAATGTACAATAATTGGTTATGCACCAAATATAACTTAGATACAACATACATCACTGATAGCTTAAAAACATTTGAAAGGTTCTGCATTGAACTCATCTTCACTACCATAATCTCAGAGGTCCTCAATGTTTTGTTCTCGCAAGTCTTCAATAGTGGCTAAGTTAGCATATTCTTTAATTTCCCATTTAAGAGATCTTTGGCATGAATCTTACAATACAATGATGTGTGATAAGTTTTCGGCAATAAAAACATTTGATTGGGTTCTTGTTTTTATGGAACTTGCCCTCGGAAAATAGTGCTGTATCAAGTTGTAAGTTAGCCTTGCATCACCTATTTGTATTCTCTTTTTTTCTGCTAAAAGAGTTGCTACCATTTCATCTGATGATTTGGAAGAAAATTCACTAACCGTAAAAATAGAATTATCATAATTGGAAGGTAAATTGTTTAATGAAATAGCTTTAGCATCTTCATCTTCTATTTTTCATTCCAGTTCCCCAACTCTCTTATGAGCGATTTTAAATCATTTATATGTATAGCCAATGATACTCCCTCATGCATCTTAAATTTGAATCACTGTAATTCCAAATGAATTTTGCATTTAGAGCCTTTTCTCCAAATATTTGACTTAAATTTTCCCATATTTATGTAGAACATTTTTCGAGGTCTATAAGATGAAGTCGCAAGACAAAGAGAGACCTATAATAGATTTAGATTTATTTTCCCTTCTTAGCAAATCAGCTAATTATTTTGGATCTTGAGGTGTTGCTTCTTATACTTTTACTAAAAACCACAATTTTTTATGCATTAAATTCATTTGAACTTTAACCTTCCATAATCAAAAATTGATTGTTGATTCCCTGAATATTTTGGAATCTGCTTCAAATAAAAAACAGATGAGGCAAAAGGATGGAAATCGTACATTTCCACTAACTCTCTCTCTATTCCCTGATTCATAAAATTTAATTAAGTGAGTGTGAATCCAATTCCATTTTTTTTAGTTGGCTGAACAAAAAATTTTAGGTGTATAACCTCATTAAAGAGACGTTTTAACAAAAAAAATTTAACTTGCCTGATGCGAGCGACTACTCAATCATCTTCTTGGTGATATCAGTCATCCACCAATTGCATAGATCGTAAGTGGTCAAGCGATATGGAGGCCAGGACGGTGGTCGCTATGCACAAGTCAAGCAATATGGAGGCCTATGTCTGTGCTAAATCCTACCCTCTGTGACCTATTCCTCTACCTGTTACGTGCTTCAGAATTTCGATGGCAGGTAGCAAAGAATCTCCTTTTATCGATAAAGACTCTCAAAACGAAGATTCTCAGCTATCTCCTTTTCCCATCTATCTCCATTCTCCATAAATTAGTGCTTATCATATAAAAGGTCCTCATGTATTTCTATGGCGAATTCTCATGAGAATCGAATCTCATTGAATCAGAACATATGAAGGTTGAACATGTGACAATGTTAAGGGAGGAGTCAATGAAATTCACTCCTCCCACATTTTCATGGGCTCCCTTGAAAGGAGTGAGCCCAAAGCTACTAGCTCTGATACCAAGTAGAAAAATAAAGGTATGCACACACAAAGTAACAATTCTATTACATATGTTGCAAATCACACAGATACATCACATATTTATGGTTCGTGTGAGATCCAACCAATTCCAAATATAAATACGGAGGTTGAGATATTTTCTGCAGCCAATTCTAAATTATACATGGAAGAATTATCTTCCAACATACATCACTTAATAAAGTGGCTCAAACAACAATATAAAATAAAATTTCAAAAAACAATTCTACAAAACAAGTCTATTTAGAATTGGAACTAAACACGAAATGATCGAGGGGCACAGAGCTATGGTTTACAACATGGAGCAACAGGAGGAGCAAGCTGGTAACAATGCAGGGGCCAGGAGGAGGGAGTTCCACTCCCTCCTACAGTAACGTCGTATCAAATAGAAGCACGGAAACGAGTTTGAATGGATTCATGAAATCCTTAGAGGCCGGAAAAAAGAAGAAAAACTCAAAAGAATGGGAAAGCAGCAAATTTGATGAATAGGAAGAAACTCACAGGGTGGTCAGAAGGGAGGAGAGACCAGAGGACAACAGTTAGAAAAATTTGTACAATTCTGTAGCAGGACCCTGTAAACCCAAGTCAACCATCAAAACCTGGGTGGTTCTGAATGACCCTGCATTGTAGGTGCATAGACATCACATGGCGACATATGCTATTATATGCAAGTTTATAGGTATATGGCCTACAGAGAATAATCTGTACACATGGATAAGAAAAAACTGGAAACCAAACGGATATATAACTCTGCATCTAGGGTCCAAGGGTTTCTTCATAGTGGTTTTCACTTGCCTAGAGGACAAAGACAGAGTGTTTGAAGGAGGACCCTATTTCTGTGTTGTTGGAGGACTATATATGCAACCCTGGGTAATGAACTTTGTCTCAGAGCGAGAAACGTTGACATCTGTCCCGGTATGGATAAGACTTTACTCCCTACCTCTAGATTATTGGTTGTCTGAATCCTTAAAAGCTATAGGAAATAAATTAGGACATTTTCTAAAAATATTAGAGGCAACTCTGCGAGGTAAATATACCTCCTTCGCACGAATATATGTGGAAATGGATCTATTGGGAGCACTCCCAGATGAAATTTTCATAGAAGTTTATGATGACGAATGGGTATAGGTGGTGGACTATGAACATGTCCCTTTTAGATGTCAGAAATGTCATGAACATGGGCACCTATTTAGAGACTGCCCACAAACCAAAAGGGAGGATATTTGAGAATCAACACAGGAAAAGATCCTGAAGTATTCACCAAGATGGGAGGTAAAGGGAAAGGAGGGGGGAAGAAAGTACCAGAAGAAATAGAGTGAAAACAAGCTATCAAGTCACAATAGTTTTGAAATTTTAGAAGAAGAAGGGGGGAACATTGGAAAGGTCGTTACACTAGACAAGCATCCTATAGAGAAGGAAAAGGAGGACAACATGGAAATAATACAGGAAAACAACGAACAACAGGAAACCATACCAAGAAACATGGGACTAATCAAGGACCAAGATGACCCCAAGCAGAGTTGGGACAAAGGACCAAGAACTACAGGCGATTCTTGAGAGGGAGAATCTTGATCTAGAAATATTCTTAAACTAGGGAACCAACAAAGGGATAGACTCCCTACCACAAGAGGAGTTTGATAGAGTACAACATATCTTCCTCTGGATATCTTAGACAAAAGCCTCAAGAATCAAAAGAAGCCATGATAGCCACGACCATAGAGGGGTCAAACCAATGGAGGAAATATCAGGACACTTGGCTAGAAACCTAGGCAAGAAAAGAGGAAGAAAAAGACAAAATGAGTTGCTAACAGAGTGTGGAAAGCTCATGATCAACTCAAGTAAGATGAAAGATCTCACTAGTTACTCATTTAAAACCCATCATTATGAAGCTCACAACCTGGAATATCAGGGGTCTAGGAAGTAAAAGGAAACAAAGGAATCTTAGCAACAAATTAAAAGAAGAAAAGCTAGAGATGGTGTTCGTACAGGAAACAAAATGTTCCATAGATAAAGTTCGGGAGATACATAACAAATGGCTCAATAAATATGAGCACCTAGAAGTCAAAGCCAATAAGAAAGTAGGTGGGATTCTTACTCTTTGGAATCCTCAGAAATTTGGCATTCTGGATGCTGAAGCATCCAAGAACTACCTTTCAATGGTTATCCAACCTTTAGGTAACATGGAAATCTATATTGTCACAAATGTCTATGGTCCTCAAAAACCTGAAGACAAACTCAAGTTTCTCACTTCACTAGAGGAGCTAGGCGAGAGACACCCAATAATGCCCTAGATTCTGGGTGGAGACTTCAACATGATCAAATCTATCATGGAAAAAAAAGGAGGAACTAGAGTAATAGGAAGAGACTCTATTGCTTTCCAGAACTTCCTAAACAATTTGAGGCTAGTGGACTTGGAAACAACAAATGGAACCTTCACATGGAACAATAAGAGAGGAGGAGATTTCCAAGTCGCCTCAAAACTAGATAGATTCATCATCTCAGAGAACCTCTTCCTCTCTGTACCTAACTTGAATGCTTTTATCCTTCCTTTTGGAGGTTTAGACCACTGGCCTATTCAACTACAAGCTTCTTTTATTGGCACTCCGAGGAACAGACCTTTCAGGTTCGAAAATGTTTGGCTTACTCACCATGACTTCATCTCCAATATTGATAAATGGTGGAAGGAAGATTTACCCGTTCAAGGCACGAAATGTTCCTTCTGCAACAAAGACTTAAACACATTAAGGTCAAACTCAAAGATTGGAACAAAAGTGAGTTTGGAAACATTTTTAAAGCCAAAAGAGAAGTGGAACAAAAGTTATAGAAAATTAACCAAATTCTTATCAAGGAAGGCTTTACTGAGGATAGGAAACTGCAATCTAACTCTCTCCAACGGGAATGGGACATCAGATGTTAGCAGGAAGAAATATTTTAGAAGTAGAAATCAAGAGTGCAATGACTTAAAGAAGGAGAAAGAAATACAAGGTTTTTCCACAAATCAACCATGGAACATCGGGCTCATAATCGAATCATAAAGCTCATAGATCCTCAAGGGAAAGAGCTAAGCACACACAAAGATATGGAATCCACTCTGGTACAACATTTTCAAAATATAGCAGAGGAGCCTACCTTAGACAGATTGTTAGCTGTTAAAAGATTTACGCATCACATTCCAAAGCTGGTGACGAGGGAAGATAATTATAATCTTAAGAAACCAATGACAAAAGAGGAGGTAAAAGAAGTAATAAAAGAGATGCACAATGGGAAATCTCCTGGACCCGATGGTTTCAATGTTGACTTCTTCAAGGAAGCTAGGAAATAGTCAAACAGGACATACTGGAGGTGGTGGAGGATTCAAGAATTTCAAAAACAATCCTGAAAGTGCTAAATGCCTCCTTCATAGCCCTAATTCCTAAATAGGATAAAGCAATCACTCCAGATCGATTCAGACCCATAGCCCTCTATAATGTAATATACAAAATCATCTCCAAAGTTATTGCAAATAGACTCAAGCCCGTTCTTCCAACTCTCATGTCGGAGGAGCAAACTAGTTATGTGGAAGGAAGGCAAATTCTCAATAACATCATTCAAGCTCACGAAATAGTGCACTCTCTCAAGAATAATAAGTAAGTAGGTATGATTATACAATTGGACCTAGCAAAAGCTTATGACAAGCTAAGCTGGTTATACATCAAAGAAGTTCTAAAAGCATATGGCTTTGACCAGAATTGGATAAGATGGGTTATGGCTTTGGTAACATCTGCTAGCTTTTCTATCCTTGTAAATGGTTCTCCATCCATATCCTTTCAACCCTCGAGGGGTCTCAGGCAACGAGATCCGCTCTCTCCCTTTCTCTTTATCCTTATGATGGAAGGATTAGACAAAGCGATCATTTCTGCTAAAGGGGAAGGCACAATCTGGGGTCTCAAGCTTACCCAGGACCGAGACTCTCTGACTCATCAGCAATTTGTAGATGACACCATGCTATAGGGCATACCAACGGTCAAAGAAGCCAAAGATTTCAAACAAATTCTGCAAGATTTTGCTTTGCCAGCTGGGATAGAGGTAAGTCTCACAAAATCAAAAGTATTTTTTTCAATACTAATATTGCCATTCAGAGAAATCTCTGCAAAATTCTCGGCTTTCAGAGAGACCATCTTCCCTCAAAATATCTGGGAATACCTCTCATTGACAAACCTCTGAGCAAGGAAGTTTGGGAGCCATTGACTAATAAACTAAAGGACAAAATCAACAAATGGAAAAGTAGATCTTTAAATCTAGTTGGCAGGCTCATTCTCACAAAGGCGGTCCTGCAACTATTCCAATCTACACGTTTTCGACTCTTCCTGTCCCTAGAGGAATAGCACAACAAATCAAGAACATTCAAAGAGATTCTCTTTGGGGAAAAGGGGAGGAAAAAAAGAAATGGGCTTTGGTAACTTGGACAAACTTTGCAAACCCAAACCACATGGGGGTCTTGGTCTCCATGACTCGGAAACTCTCAAAAACGTTTTGGGGGCCAAACTTTGGTGGAGATGGCTGAAGGAATCATGCAACCCATGGGCGAAGCTCTAGAAACATAAATATGCAAAGGACTGGCAAGAATGGGACCTGATCGGAATGACCAGACATATCTGGGGCTCCCATATTTGGAACAATGATTGGGAGAACAGAGCATTAGTTCAGAATCATAGCTTCTGAGAGATCGGAAATGGGAACCTAGCCTGCTTTTGGGAGGATAACTGGCAGCAGGAACCTATCTTAAGTAGAGAAGGACTAGATATTCTCAAAGAGGACACTGTCAACAAAGGACTAAAAAAGGTCAATGACTTTTGGGATAAGACAAGGAACAATGATAAATGGAGAACATGGAAAGTACCAGTTTATAGTGAAGAGACTCTAAAGACCCAGGCTGAAGCTCTTGCTAAAATCTTGGAAAAGAGGAAAATTTTGATCTCTACTTTCACAGATCAACTTAGATGGGGAAGAAGCAGTGAGGGCAACTTCAACCTCAAAGAAGCCAAAGAAGTTTCCACTAGTTACAATTTTTCAAACTCGGATAAAATTTGGAAGGACCTATGGAAGCACCCTCACTGGATGAAAATCAAGTTGTTTATGTCGATGGTACATTACAAAAATATTCTGACTTGGGAAAATTTTAGAAAGAAAGGTTTTGCAGGACCATCCAGATGCGAGTTATGTGGTATTCAGTAAGAAACGAGGGATCACCTTCTCAACCTCTATACCTTCACCTCAACCTTATGGAACTAGGTTTCCTCTATCTTCAAGCAAATTGATAGGGATGGAAACAACATCTCCAAAACCTTAAAGAATTGGAGAAAATAACTTTCTGTGAATGAGACAGTCAACACAGCCTGGACATTGATACCATGCTTTTTAATCTGGAATGTCTGGAAAGAATGCAATAACATAATTTTCAATGATATATCTGGTTCACCCCAAAAAATAATAGCTCAGCTCCTAAGGCAACTCAAAGAAACTATAAATACCATTTAGAGGAAACCTCTCGAGAATCCTCCATCACACGAGGAGGCTCGTATTCTTCTGCCTTTGGGCCTATAGGAGCTTGTCCCCCAGCGTACAATCCGAATTACAACACACTCTATAATGAGGCAGGATCACTGGCAACCACCCCCCTGGCTACTTGAAATTCAATATAGATGGAGCTTGGAAAGGAAACCCAAGGGTTGTGGGTTATGGAGGAGCTATAACAGATGACAAAGGGATTATAATACTCATCTTCCACAGTCATTTAGGGAATGCTACCAACAATATGGCGGAACTAATGGCCATAGAGTAGTGCTTAGAGATTGTAAGATATCACAATATGACGAACATTATAATACAGGCTTACTTTGAATTAACAATTAATTCAATAAAAAAAATAGCAAATGGCTCTGCACCAAAGAAAGTCTCGAACCACTGGTGAATTTTGCAGTTCTATCATTGCATTCAATCACATATAACAATCTTGAGAACCCTAAGTTTCGTACATGTGCACAGAAATGCCAACATATTAGCGGACCGACTGGCAAATGAAGGGGTGCTCAATAAAAATGATCATGGTATATACAGGTGGGAGCTAACACCTGCAGGGAATTTGCGAGAGGAATGCCACAGTCTAGCGTGCACAGACAATGAGCATTATCATAGTATAAAGGAGAAGCAAGAATTGGGCAATTAAGCGAATGGAGGACAACGGTTCATCAAGCAAAAGACCTCTACATCGACGTGACGGGAGCTTTCAAATGGATGGAAGGATGTGGAGAAAGAGTGGTTTCCTTTCTCAAAGAAAACATAGGTCAAGCAGTTTAGTGGTTTATCGGGCGTCCCCAAGATCCCAAGTAGTTTTTCATAGTTTTCCTCTGATGCCATTCATCAATCACCATGTGGCGACGGGCGGAGAGTGAAAACCACCTATATCGGGTGGGTTTTCCTCGAGCTTCTTCTCTACCCGATATTCTCCTCAACTGTCAGATTTGGTGGGTGAAGATCTATGGCCACAGTTGATCGAGCTTGTTGGTTGCATTATCCTCCGAGATTATTGTGATCATCATGGTGGCTCTTGGGTTTCAAATGTCAAAGTAGCTCAGGATTTATCTCCCTGGATGGACCCGATTAAACCCTTGAATTGGGTTTAATTCCCTTCAGGTCTGTGATTTTTGTCAATTGGTAGGCATATTGAGTTGTCGTTTATTCTTTAGATTCGGATCCTATGGCCGTAGGTGTTCACAAAGTTTTGTGGGGCTGAGGCCCAATTTTTGTGGCTTGGAGGTCACTGCCTACTCCCGTTGATTTTTTGTCGAGACTTGTAACATAGTTTTGTAACTTTTTAGTCAATGAATGAGAAGAAAACACTCTTGCTTTAGCAAAAAAAAAAAGAAATGGAACTAAACACATTATATGAATATAGTAATAATAAACAAGATGATGTAGATCACCACAAAAAGAAAATTGAATTGATCAACCTTAAATATAATATGAAGATTTGTACACACTAATAAGTTTCTATAAATGAAAATTGTATTTTAATGACAAAGTGTGGATGTCGACAACTTAGTCCAACTTTTCTCTTTAAAGCTAAATTTCATACCTATCTCAGCTAAAAAAAATATAACTAATTACACATGTAACACTTCTCTGTGTAGTTATTTTCATTTTTTTAATGGCTTTACTTTCTAAGGATTAACGTATTTATGGTAGGCTTTTTATTTTTTGCAATTATTTCCTTTCTCTTAGTTGATGCACTTTCTTTGGGTTAAATTAAAGAATAAGTAACTTCCTTTTTATGACATGGAAAGATAGAAAAATATTCATCTTTATTATCCTTAACTTCTTCCATTGTTGATTATAATGGAACAACAAATTAGGATATTTGTGGTAGGATCAATGCTTGAATCAACACCTAGTTGAATATTTTAACATTTTTCAATTTTGTAGGAGAGATCATAGGTTGCTTCTTTAGTTTTGAATAGGTTACCTTTAGCCTAAATGTCATATGGCATGTCATCAATGTTAGTTTTTGTATCTGTTTATCTAAAAGTATCAAGATATTGAAATATTAGCGAAGACCTTCCACTATTAGTTCCCCTATGATTGAATTCCCAATTGTCTTTGAAATACAATTTTGATCCTTTTGACACTTAAGAAAGGATTCAATTTAGTTTTCCACTAAAATTAACTAATTGTATTAGGTCAAAAGAGTTGGCACATTGAATCATTAGATATAGTTCCATTCCTCTTTGAAATCATTTATCTCTCTTGTGAAATAGAAATATATGATGTGGATTTCCTCCACCTTTTCAAAGATGAAATCCTAGACTTTCTCCTTGGATTTCATAAGGGTATTTTTCCATATTGACTCATAATTCAATACATTTTGAGTGGAGTATAACTACGATTCGTTATCTTTTATTATGACCTATAGTCCCTTAATGAACTTGATTATTTTGATTACATAGTGTTTCCAAAGATATTGTCTATTGTGCCTTCTTATTTTTTAATTTCTTAACTTGAATTTCATGTTTAAAAACCTTAATTTGGAAACAATGTATATTTAAAAAAATTGATCACAAGGGGTATGAAATGAAATGACACTAGCAATATTTTTGATGCAGGAGCATCCAACTCAGAAATTTCATTGTATTTTAGTAGACATGGGGGGTCTTGTGTTTTCAAGGGAGTTGGTTTCCTAAGAATTAAATTAATGTAATTATTAATGTTTTTGTGTGATTTTAATGAAAGATATTAGAATAAGAATTAATTAGATATTGCGAGGCATGTTGTAAATGTTCTCGAATGTTGGAGAACATGCGAGAACTAGGACAATTGAGAGCTCATAGAGATTGATAGATTTGGAAATTAATTGTAAATCTTGAATTAGGAATTAATTGATGGACTTGAGAGATTTTAGGATTTTGTTGAGCAGATGGAGGATCTGAAACTAGAATTGGTTTGAGAACCTTTGATATAAAATGTAAGCCTTAAAGGCATCAAAAGGAGGGAAATAGGATAAGGAAAAAAATTTAGATAGGAATAGATAGGGTTGATTGTAGCCTACGGGCATAGGGAAACAAAGGCCATTGATATTGGAAATTAGGCCTGAGACAAGAACCTGTTTAAATACTTGTTTACGAATATAGAAATTCGATTTCAAAACTATGTAGAGTACATACATGATTAAATTGTAATTATTTATAGACAGTGTTATCACTTAAGGAGCAATTTCTAAATTGTTTGCATCAAATTCGATTGTGAGGATCAGGTGTTAGCTCGAGTTCAGTGTTTCCATGTTTACTTTAGTATCTAAGTCTTAGTGTCTTAGGAGCCTTGGTAGGATGGTTAAATAAAGGTTAAATAGTCTGTTCTCATTCACCATTGGTCCCATAACTTATATACATTCTTTGTATTGATCTTGTTGCAAAGGTTCTTATGTTTTATGAAATGCTTTAGGTGTTTTCGTAGCGCATAACCCAGATTTTACACTGGCTGCGCTACGAAATCGGAGATTCGTGCAATCCATAGCAAATCTTTCCTAGCTGTCATATCTGTCAATTTCAGTTATGATTACATCATCCACTGTCAGCTTATACACTTCGCCTATCATGTCCAACCGCTTATCTTCATCATTAGAGTCATTAGGTACCTTGGTATGCTCGGATTGCAAGTTTCAAGAAGAGATAGGTATTCACAGTCATAATTATGATTGTATTCATTGCATGAGGAATAATCAACAAATGTTAAATTTGAATTCCTCAAATTTCAAGCGAGGCAGTGATCAAAGGTTGAGACAGTGCAAGTCTATCAATTTTTCATTACGCTGAAGTCTTATGGAAGGGTCTACAGAAAGAAAAGAGCACAGGTAAGGTAGATGTTTGAGGAGCGAACTTGAAGGTTTAGACATTATCTTGAAGAATAGGGAAGTGGAATGTGCATTCAAGCAGGTTGAATGTTGGAATTTCTGCGAAAAACTCTAGGGAGGTCATGCACAAATCACCAAGGAGTTTGCCTTGAATTTCACAAGACTGAATTCAAAAGTTGGTGTGCTTGAATTGAAAATTTCACCAGAGGTAATCTCCACAGTCACTGAGATTCCAAGAGGACAAGAAAAATGGTTTAAAATTTTCAAATTTGATATGATCCCCTGCAAAGAATTTCTGAAGCCGAAGTTCATTGACTCAGATTTAAACAAGTCTATGCCTAGAAATTATGTCAAGGACTCATATGCCAATTTGCTTACCTGCATATAGATGTACCTTACCTATGAAGGGAGATATAATAAGGTGTATTCATATCATTTCAAGCTTCTATTGCATTTCACAGGAAAGACATCTCTTGATTTACCTTTCTACTTATTTCGTATCTTAAGCAAGATGTGTGACAAGGTGCAGCTAAGGAAAGAAGCCTGTGAGACCTCATTGTTTCACCACAGCTTAGTTAAGTTGATTGTTCTGCATGAACTCCAGAGAGTAGGTAGGGATTGGCCCACATTCATGTTTATGTCTAGCTTTAAAAATGAAATGGGTCTTAGCCCCCAAGTTGTGAAAGCTTCTCCACCAACAACTGATCATAGTATAGAAACAGGATTCAAGAGATTCACAAAATTGAAAGCTAGGAAACAAGTAAGGGAGCCTGCCAGATCAATGGTTATCCAAGACACACCCCATCAGTCCCTAAAAGAGAAAAATTAGATCAAAGAAGGTATAAGTGAATCATCTACAGGAGAAGTAGTCCAGAGAAGAATGACCAGGAGTCAATTAGCTAAGGAAAAAGGCAAGAAGGTGGTTGCTGAGGAAAGCCCGTTCCAAAGGGAAGCTTGAATGACTTACTGCAAGCCATTGACATTGAAGAATCTCCCTTGGTTCAAGCAAATTTGATAGAATCAAGTAAAGACAAGACTAAAAGAATCAAAGCCTTGAAATGTCTCAAGTTTGATGATCAAGTTGCTCAATTTGTTTTTAAGCCAAGAAGACCCATGACGAGGAATTTCAAACAGATGCAGGAGATGCTGCCAGAAGCAGGTGAAATATAGGAGATCCTAAAAGCTCATGACAGACCTGTGACTTCATTAGAAACATCATCACAACTGCATAAAGAAGATAGAGGAAAGGCAATAATCCTACCAGAGGAATATAGTGTTGAAGAATTGAAAAATAAAATGAGGTTAGCAAATCTTGAAATTGCTAGATTAAAGAAAGCCTCTAGGAAGCATGCAATCAAGGAAGCTCATTTTGACAAAATGCAAGCTCTGTGGGAAGACAAAACATTTCAAATACTTGAGGTGGTCGACTGTAATACACAATATTATACCTGGACAGTCACTGCACTAAAGGAAGCGGAATTCATCAAAAGGGTTAACACGAAACTGAGAGCTAGGATCAGAGTTATGAAAAGACAAATTGAAGATTTGAGGACGCAGCTAAGCCAACGGGAAAGATCTCCTTAAGAAAACCACATAGCAAGTAAGGTTATATTCAAAATTTTGATGATTTACCTTGTTATAGTTTCTTGAAGATTGATACTTCTCTACTCAGTTTTGATAGCTTCAGGGCAGTTGAAAGGGATATGTCAAGATAAAAGAGGCTCAAGTCAGTCAAATTTTGGTGTTAAACTGTGTTTTGTGATTACACAGAAGTTTCGTAGCGCGCTACCAAACTACTGAAAAAAGACACATAATGCACAGCAGTTTCGTAGCACACTACAAAACTACTGTAGCCACATAATTAAACTCAGTCGACCAATTTTGAGTAATCAAGGGGAAATTTGTTGAAAGGGGAGTGTCAAAAGGATCATTTACAATGTGTAAGCAATAGACAAAGGTAGAACAAGTAGAGGAAAAGATATATGAACTATAAGTTTTGTCATACAAATCACTGCTAGTTTCCTCCACGACATTTCAAACGGCTTTGAAGAAGTTTTGTCTCCATACGAATATATGGAAAGGGTCTACAACACATCAAGAACGTGGCACTCCAATACACTCTTGTGTAATCAAAGAAGACGTCATGGTTAATTGGTCTCAAAAATCCTTGAGGAAACCCAACGCAGGAAAACAAGGGTAGTTTCCTACTTTGCAGGAGTAGTAAAGAAGATAAAACATTAAGGGCCAGCAAGGAACTTTAAACATCTATCAAAGTTAAACTGAAGGGAACCACTTGTCAGAGAACGAGTTTTTATTGTAATAGATGCTATTATTAGCATGATGTGGAGTTAGATTCCTAATTGTCTTAGGTTTCTAAAACTTCCAGTTGGCAGTTGTCGTATTTAATAGTTAGTTAAAGTTTGGATAGGTGTCATGGCAAGCAGAAATTGAGTTCCCCTCATGCTAGAGGAGGAATCTCATCTTGGTAAAGAATTCTATATATAGGGGAAAAATGTATTTGGGGTTGGAAAATTATTGAAAAAGGCTCTGATATTTGGCTTGATGTAAAAAACTCTATTTTAGTAATATAGTACTGGCTTTGCTTCTCAAGAATCATAAAGAATTCAATGTGATGAATGTCCTATGTTGTCTTTTCCTATTATTTACAGTGTTATGAATATGTGATTACTTAGAAATCACAAATAGTGCTCTAACTTCCTTCATATATTCATAAACCGTACTAACCTTCTATGTGTTTGGTGCGTTATATGTTGGATTCTGAATGCCTTGACTTCTATGCAGAGCTAACCTAACTGTTAATACTGAAACCTATCTTACTCCATAAGCCCAATGGGTACTTTCTAATTGTGTTTCCACCACTCTCATTTTTCTATCTTTGTTTTACAAGAATTAGCCATCTTAATCTTAATCAAAAATCATTAATCCTTTGAGAGAGCCCTCTCAGGTTGGGGAGGCTAAGCCTCGGCCTAAAGTAGGTTTGAAATAGTTTCTTAAGGTCTTCCTGGTTAGCAGCCTTCTAGGGTCTGATTTTGAGATAACAGACATAGTGCTTTTGCATAAGATATATGTGTGCAGGTGAAATTGAGAAGGACAGAGTGCCGAGACAGCATACAGAGAAAAAAAATGGAGGTCAAACAGTTCCAATGATGGACTGTAATTAAGCTCTAGAAGGATGGGCAGCAGTTAAGAGGACGCAGAAGTAAGCTATTGAAGAATTCAACAAAAAGAAGATAGATCAAGGAAGCAAATCTCTGAGGAAAGCTATTTTTTGTTTGTAATTCATCTTGGTTTCAACCCTTCACATACTGGAATTGATTCTCATAGAATGTGGAGAAAATATATTTTGGCTTGGAAAGACCCATAAGGAAGATAGGTTACATGCTATTTGCAAAGCACTTAGACATCATTCGTAGATAGAATCAACGCTATTAGCATTGGCCATTTAGATAGGACGCAGATTTGAAGAGGCTACAAAATTGTTAATGATTTGTTGAGTGGGATATGAGGTGGCCCCGAATGCATGATTTTATCTACAAATACGGTGTACAAAGTGGTGATTCTTCTCAAATTTGGAGAAGAAATCATGTGAGTGGAGTGGAGTGCCAATCAAGGTTTCGGTTACAACACCAAACAGAAATCAGATGGTGTTCGAGCAGATTTTGATGGAGGAAGCAAAATAAAGGGATGTGCATACTTTGTTTGTATTGACCAAGTGAAGAGCTCTTTAATTGATCATGTGGAAATTTCTGCCAAAAATTCCTGGGTTGAAAAGGGTGAGGCTTTCACTAGAGAAATTGGTGTTGAACAACTCTAGGGTATTGGTTGTAAGTGGGTGATTCATGGTCATTCGAAGCGTAGACATGTCATTGGCGAGGATAATGAGTTTATTGGATAGAAGTAGGCCTATGCAATGACGCAGGGTCTCAAAGTGATAGCACGTATAGAGGAAAAGCTAGAAGAACGGGAAGCAGGGAACACTGTTTGGTGTCTGTTATGAACATCTAATGGCATTGCGATAATATGCCTAACTAGAATGATGTGGTAATTACATACGATCCCGTCTAGGTTATTGTCATAGTGAAGGTGGCTTCTCCTCAGTAGGCCCAAGAAGTTTATGCAGCAATCTGTGAATGACTAAGCAAGAACATTTATGCCAAAGCTTCATTTCAGTTGTTGAAGGAGGAAAGTGTGAAGGAGACTATAGATCAGGCAGTGGATGTGTGGGGAAGACTGTGTGAAAAAAAGTACAGGGTTCCTATTCACCGACTTTGTTCCTAATCCCTAAGTTCTATTCCTATTCCAGGAAATCATATCCTATTCTCAACTCCAGCATCTCATGCATTCAACAAAACTGAAGAGAAATTAGCATATGGGTTTTAAGGAATAGAGCCTTGGTATGCTCTCGTGTTCCTTGATCACACACAGGTATTGTAGGGAGCGCAAAAAATCTGAATTTGACCCTTCCTTGTCAAATTTGAAGATTGATTTTAAGGGCATTACTGTTGAATAAATGGGTATAGGAAGGATTAGAGTCTTGATCTCGAGACTGGGGATGTAGCTTAGTGTTTTCAGGCTAGGAATTATGGAGTATTGACCTGGTAAGGTCATCAATTTTGTTTTAGAATTGAATCAAACTTAGAACTATACTCCTCCACTTCTTTTTGCTATTGTCTTTCATTCCTCCGGAACTTTAGGAGCTAATATACTCTTTCATATTATAAAAAATATATTTGGGTTTCTTTCTATATGTTCTATTTTTGAAGTCTTTTTACTTGTAGAGATGATATATCTCTCTCATCATAAGAATCAACGAAGTCAATAAATTCAACACTTGTACATTTTTAAGTGTATTTTAGACTGTTGATTTCTTTATCCTTTAAGTCTAGCACCAATTTAGTATTGTGCCATCTCTTGGACATCCAAAAATGGACACAATTTGGTTTTCTAAATCTTTTATTTTACTCGATTTAATCTTCGCAAAAATATTAGGAGTTATTAATTCTGTTAGTACTTGTAACTTTTTAAGGTTTTTTTGGACTAAATCAACCCTATGGCTACCATTTCCATTTTTTCAGTGCCACTCTACCATATTGTTAGAGAATTATATATTACAGACCAATGGAACACATAAAATATTGCAGAAATATAAACACAGAAAACACATAAAACAAGAGAGACACAAATATATGTGGTTCACCTAGTTTGGGTGACGTCCATGGAGAAACAACCAATCCTTCTTTTTATATCATCCAACAAACTAAATAGATACAACCTATAATAGTTCCACTGTATTCCCTCTTCACTCTCAATCTCCTCTCTCTTCTTCACTCAGAATATAGATATCTATAGACGCAATACAATTCCCTCATATATAGCGAGGGGTTGCCTTCTAGGATAAAAAATCCTAATTTAAACATAACTCCTACCATCAGATCTCTGCCTAATGAATGACCCAGATTGACTACGAAATTACAACATTTTACAAGGCAATTTTACATCTATTCTTAGCTTCGGGGCTGTTGCCCCTGATCCCCCGGCTAGAGGGGGCTCTCAAAGGTTGCAACCACCCCTCCTCCTAGACCCCCCTGCAGCTTATATTTTATGGGTGGCATTGCCACCGCATTACGAACTGGGGTCCAATGCGGCGATACCTTTGAATACAAAATATAATCAGGATCCACACCCAACACATATTGCTTGCACTAATTTTATTTAGATTCACCTAGACCAATGTGGATTTAGACCTTGGAAGCTCACTTCCTATTATAGTTTCTAAATGTATGAACAATAGCTTAAGCATGTTTTCATCAAAGTCAATGGATGATAGGAACCTTGGTCTTGTGATTTCTTTGGAAACTGACAGTGTATTCTGACTAGTTGTCTTTTTTTCTTTGGGATTGTTGTTGTGTGTTGATTAGAGATGGTTAGGGATATTTATTTACTCTTTAAGGTAAAATATGTTGAAACAACATATGATATGATTATTTTAGGTCCATATTAGGATTTTTATGTTGAATTTATCTTAGTAAATTGTTGACCTAATTAGGTAATCTATCTTTTATTTTCTCAAAAGGAATTCTTCAATGATATCAATATTCAATCTTCTACCACCAATTTCCTCTCTTGAGACTATTTAAGATAGTTTCCACTTTTAGGAGTATTTTTGAACTATGTTACCTAATGAAGACCTAATAACCATAGTTTCTACCATTTTCTAGGTAGCACTAGAGATTAGGATTGCTACTACTATGTTGTTATATGTGATCCATAAATGCTCAGAAGCCAGAGTGGGCTTTGGAAAGGCTCAAAAATAAAAGTTCTTGGATTTCCACGAAACGAACGTCAGAATGGAGAGCTCATCACAATATTCCCCACGATGCAAATGACACCTCAATATGACAATGTATGTGAAAGCTATGGCCAGTCAAAGTTTTGGTCAAACTAGACCCCCTAGCTAAATTTGGCAGAGTGCTAACTAAGTTAGGAGGTTCACTAAATTTGGCAGAATCTAACGAGACAATAATTTGACACTTTGTGGTGACAATTTCTGATGGCCAGAACTGGTGAAATTGTTGCCTACTTAAAAAAACCAATCACACCAAAAAATCCACTGACGAATTTTGACCAAGTTAGTTCAATATATATAGATATATATATATATATAATATATATGACAGATACACACATACACACAAATAAGTACCATAGATATTAGGGGTGGGCCCCACACAACAAACTAACAACACAATAAAATTATTAAATAGATATATAATAGATTAGACAACATAAACATATATATATATATATATATACCCGCCAATAAGCAGCCTCCATATAACCAACTCCATATCTGTATCATTCACCACATAAAACAAACTACCACCTAACTAACATGCTAAGGTAAGGGAGCCATGGGGTTTTGAACTCGAACCACCCATGCCCAAATTTGGTTAGGTGACAACACAAGGGATTCATTAGGGGAGTAATACCATAACATGTGGGTTCATATTGGGGGATACATATTGAGGAAAAAATCACATACTATATTGGGGAATATATAGGGGGTAAAGGGTTTTTATATTGGAGGGTATAAAAAATGGATCTCAAAGTTACTGAAAAAATATAAAGAGGTATAAAAAATGTTAATGAAAAAATAAATACCTACAATATCTAGTGAAAGTATGGGTTTTTTTAATTGGGAAAGTGTATTGGGTTTGTATTGGTATGGGGATAAATAATGTGATTTATAGAGGTATTTTCCAATATGTAATCAAATTAAGGGTATTATTTAATATGCAATGCACACAGGTGATATGGTATAGGTTGATTAAGTGAAGCCCTCGTGGGTTCCAACAAGCTCAACGACCTACATTGTTAAGTTCACCCATTAACAAGTATAAAAACCACATTTTTTCCATTAAACCAAACATAGGTCGAATGGAACAATGATCATGAGGGATGAGAGGGTGGTATCCTAACACAGTGAACAAGGTGGAACTATCCCTAGAAAGAATTTTGAGGGAATCTCAGAGGGAAAATTTCAAGGAATATTCTTTATGTAGAATCAGTGAGGACTCTTAGAGATTCCTTGGAGGGAAAATTTTCACAGTGACAAAATTATGCCAAGTTTATACTCATTCTTCCCAGTTTTTCGTAGGGAATGTGATGGTGTAATAAAAATTTTCATCTAAGCAGACTATATTCAGTCAACTTTCAAAGAGGAATCTTTGTGGAATCATGAGGAATCTAAAATATTCCCTAAGGGTCAAATTTTGATAATTTTAGAACCAAGCCAACTTTATACTCAAGTTTTTCACAAGGAGCCCACCGATGAAGTCAGATTTGTCATCTAAGCAACAAAATTCTAGTTAATTGGCAAGAAGGAATCTTTAGGGAATCTTTAAGATTCTCGAGAGTATAAATTTTGGCTGAAGCATAAAGGGGTCTAGTTTACAATCATTTGACATGATTTGGTGCTAGGAATTCAACAATGCAATCCATTTCTTTAACAAAGGTGTGCATTTTCAGGCCATCCTCAAAAGTGTAGGTATGAGGTTCCTTTTGTACATATACATGACTTGATTTCATTGAAGGTTAATGAAAGAGGCCTCCCCACATTGAGTAGAACCTGAAGAGGTAACCCACACTGGATGAACTTCATTATCAACCTGTTGTGTCTTTGGTTGTCATGGTCGTCATTTATTTTCACTTCTTTTATGTGTATGTACATCTTATGGTTACATTCTCTTTTAAATGCCATTCAGTATGCATCTTTTAAGAGAAGATCCAAATCAAGTTTGGTATCAGAGCAAGTCTTCTGTTGATGTGAATTGCAAGTGTATGGTAACCAGGGGAAAGCTCCAAACATATGAAGAAAAACTTAATTCTTTTTATCTAGAAGCAAGGCGTGTAGCACGAAGAAGGAAAATGGTATATGAAGATGCTCAGTTAGAGAAAGATCAAAATTATCACAAGGCCTTCTACACAATGGGAAAAAGAGTGGACAAATTGTTTGTAGAGTATAAGAAGACAATAGTGAAACCAATGAAGAAAGAAGGACTAGATGATCATGCCTCGGTGAATCATGAAGGAGGAGGAGAAGAACCTCTTGAACCTCCTTCTCCATTTTCCAGTGAATGTTCTTTTTCTTCCTCTTCTCTTCATTCTAGAGGTAGAAAAACTCATTAAAACCCATTTTTCAAGTTGGATGTCAAGTTTGATTTTCTTTTATTTAGTGGGGAATCTAATTGTAGAGAAACTAGATAACTAAATCAGACAAGTTGAAGTATATTTCCCTATACAATGAATCAAAGACGATGTAACCAATATATATCTAGCATCCCTTCTATTGAGTGGCACTTCTCTCATCTGGTGGGAAGGAAAACTATAGCGAGCTGGCAAGAATATTCATAAACATATTTCATCTTGGTGTGAGTTCGTTTATGCTTTAAGAGGATAGTTTTACCCATTAGGTTATAGACGAAAGGCCATGATGAAATGGAAACATTTTAAACAAAGTAAAGGTCGAACTATTTAGAATTTTAGAGAGGAGTTTAGGAAACAAGCATTAGCATTGAATGTTGCACTAAACACTCCAGAGACATTGATGAAATATATTGGTTCTTTCCATAGTTATTTGTGTTATTCATAATTATTATTTGAACCTAAAACTCTAGATGAAGCTAGTGTGAAGGTTGTACATATAGAAAGCAGGGGAAAACATGACCATGAGGACAACCTAAAGAGGAAAAAAAAATCCAAGATAAAGGAAGCAAAGCCCTCTTGTACTCATTTGAGAAAGAAGGGCATGATGAGGAACATTGCTAGAAACTACATCCTGAATTGAAGTCAAAGACGAATAATAGAAGAGGAAAACCAAAGGTTGTAGCATCAGCTACAAGCCAAGGGTACGGGCATGGAAAAGTTATAGCATAACAATCCTGAGGTAAAAAGTGATTCTTCAATTTCATGTTCTATTTATGATGATGATTTCACTACTTTTTAGAAACATACTGTAACAATTGGATCAAAATTGTTGAAACAAATGGGGTATCAAGGGAAACTGCTAAGAGTGAAAGCTACAGGAGCATACTGTGTGAAGATTGGAGCTAGTCTCCATTTGTAATGTACCAGTAATTTTGACAGATGAATAAATCTTTCTTTTGATCGTTTCAGTTTAATTCTTTCTCCCGGGGAATCTTGTGAGAAGGAAAGGGCCCGCCTTCCTCACAAGATTCGCCCATTGGTTCTGGT
>APFE031111112.1:138361-189463 GCA_000404065.3 Pinus taeda
TTTTTTGGAAATCATTTGCAATATGCAATATTATTTAGAATTTGATATAATGAAAGAGAATATTTAATCATGATTTGATTCTATGAATCATGGGAGCCTAATAGTGGCTTCGGATGGGGATGGCACTCTCATTGTGAGGTGTCAAGAATTGTTGACTAGTAGCCTTGAATCCTCCTCTTTAGTGTCTTTCTGCATCTGATTTTTCTTGTTGTTGTAGTTATGGTGGAAAACATGACTAAAATCTCAAGGCTTTCTCTTTGGGCTTCAACTTTATGACATGAGCTACCCCAATCATATCAGTAAAAAGACATTGGTATCTACAATGATTTTGATTAGAATTGCTTCTATTCCTAAAAAACATAATGTTTAAAGATTTTTCCATTGGCAGGTCTAGTAGGTAGCTCTTTTCCATCCATTTCCTTCAGAAAGAATGCATTATTGCTCTAGTAAGCATGGGTTATGTAATGTCTCATCACTAAATTATAAAATTTTCCATGCTTACCATTTTTTTCTCTTCTTGAATCGCATTTCAAAACATGGTTTCCTATCTGAAATTCATCGACCTTAGTTCTTCTGTCATAAATCTTCTTGATATTTTCCTGAAGCGATTGGGTTCTATTGCGAACTTCTTCTTTTGATTGTTGCAGTTGAATTGTTTGATTTTTTCTTCTTTGAAGGTCATTAGGTTCGACTTGCAGTTCTTTCATAATTTTCAAAACAAGGATACCCAACGAAATTGGAAGACCAACATCCATTCCATAAACTAGTTGGTATGGAGACATGCCAATTGATTTCTTAGTGGTAATTTTGTCTACCCATAATGCATTTACAAGTTTGCTATGCCATGATTTCTTGTTATCCTGCAGCAATTTTTTGATGATATTAACGATGCTTTTGTTGGAAGACTCTACTAATCCATTTCCCTGGGGCTAATAGGCAATAGAGTGTCCCAAGTTTCTTTTATATTTGTTGCAAAATTCCACCACCTAATTCTTTGATTTGAATGATGTTGAATTATCTATGATGATTTTCATAGGACATCCAAATCTTGAAAGAATATTATTTTCCAAGAATTTAATAATCACTGCGTCATAGCCTTGACTGGTAGGTATAGATCCAATCCGTTTGGTAAAATAATCAGTGGCTGTAAGAATCTGTTTATGTTTGACTGAGGAGGAAGCATGAATTTCTCCAATAAAATCCAAACCCCATTGTTGAAAAGGACTTTCAGTTGATATGGACTTCAAGGGTAAAGGCAGTACTTTGATTTTTCCTTCAAATATCTAGAATTGATGACATGGGGTGACTTTCTTATGGACATCAACAAATAAGGTTAGACAGTAAAAACCATCTCTTAGGATATTTTTGGTAGTGATATTCTAGTACAGGTGTCCTCCTCAATCTCCTTCATGAAATTCTTATATTACTTTATCTGCTTCATTTTTCAACAAGAAATTTATTAAAACGCCTCTTGCATATTTCCAATACAAATTATTGTCTAGAATACAAAATTTTATGGCTTTGAGCTTATGAAATCTAGCTTTAGTTTTGTCAAAACTAGGAGGAACTTGTAAATGATGTAAAACGAAAATAAGGTCTGCATACGAAGGGGAGGTTGCAAAATCCTTTGTTACTTGTGGGTTTGCCTGTTATTCAAGTTCATCAAGTATATCTAGAAAATTTATATCCAAAGCATGTAAATTAGATTCAACAATCAATTTAGCTAACCCATAACCATTAATGAGCTTGGTAGGTTTGATTTCAATGTCATATTCAAAGATAATGGCAATCCATTTAACTATTTTCCCATTAGGACCATTTTGGGCTAGTATGCCTTTTACCATAATGTTCGAAACAAAATCAATTATATGTGAATGAAGAATATAAAATCTAAAATCTTTAATTTCTTTAACTAAAGAAAATGCTTTGTTTTCCATGATATTGTATTTTAATGCAACATCTCTTAAAGCTTTGTTAAAGAAAGCAATAGGTTGTTCATGTCCTTCATTATTTTTTTGTAAGAGAATTGCTGCAATAGTATGCTCAGAAGCAAATGCGAAAATCAAAAAATATTTTGTGAAATTAGGGCTAATAAACACATAAGCTTTCATTAAGGATTTTTTTACCTGATCAAATGTTTGTTTGGCCTCACTCTTCCACTTTACCTCAATGTCTCCTTTCTCAACATATTTGATATGTTTGTTAGAAGCTCTACTAGATTAGGAATAAATCTCCTTAGAAAATTGATTTGGCCAATGAAAGATTGGACCTCCTTTACATTTCTAGGGGGTTTATAATTTAAGACAGATTCAATTCGGTTAGGGTCTATTATGATTCCCTATTTTGAAATGATATGTCCTAGCAGTTTTCCTTTTTTTAAGCCAAACAATTTTTTCTTTGGGTTCAAGGAAATGCCAAATCTCCTACAATTTTCAAAGACCCTTCTTAGGTGGAGCAAGTGCTCTCCATATGTTTTGAAAAAACACTGATATCATTTCATATGCAAAGGAAAAGTCAATTTCCCTTTTAAATGTAGCACCAACATTCATCAGGACAAATATCTTCACATACATGAAAGTTCCTCAAAGTGTAGTAAATGTTGTCTTTTCTTGGTCTTCAGGATGTACTAGCACTTGATCGTAACCAAAAAAACCATCTAATAAAGTAATTCTACTAGATCCTACCACATTCTGTAAAATTTGATCCATCTTAGGCAAAGGGTAGTTATCTTTTAGGGAGGCTTTATTAGGATTTCGGAAATCAATATGAAGTCTAATTTCTCCAGTCTTTTTCCTAGTTGGAACTAAGTTTGATACCCAATTAAAATATGTTAATGGTACAATGATCTTGGAATCATACATCCTTTTGACCTCTTTTTCAATTAGATTCATTAGCATTGGGTTGATCCTCCTATGTTTTTGTTTGAAAGGCTTTTGGTCTTCTTCTAATGGAATCTTATATTGTATAATGATGGTGTCGTAAGATTTCAAATCTTCATAACTCCATGCAAACACATATGAATTCTTTGAACAAGTTTATGTACTTCTTCTTTTAAGCCGAGGGATGGATTTGGATAATTTAATCATTGTGGGTTCCTGTTCAATTCCTATGTTACATTCTTCAGCTTCATCTCCAGTAGGTTCTTCAAATCAAAGAAATCCTCTAAGGGGACTAACCCTCTAGGAAAAATTGTTCTTCAATTGTAAGATTTACAATTCTTCTTTTTCTTGATTTGTTTCTTTCAAATCTAATTTAGTCACGTTGTTGTGTACACTATCTTCTATGCCAACCTCTACATCTATATTGGCACACTCAAACTCATATTTTCATTGGAAAAAACTTTCAATCTGTTCATCTTTTCCAAAGAATTGTGAGTCTCTGATATTATTTGATATAGTTGGTCTATTTTTTACTTCAACAGTATATTGGTCAATAGGATGATATGGAATTTTATAGGTACTAGCTGAAGTAGCTAGACCATCTACTAGGATGTTTTGACCTATAGGGACCACAAACAAGATTTACTCAATGAAAGATTCAAGAAAATCCAAAACAACATTCCTATAGATCCTCAACCTTGGGTGTTTGGCAGAGTATTCCCCTTTAATATGTTTTATTATTAGCTTAGAATCTCTGTGAATGAAATTATATTCACACCTAGCTTCTTTAAAATTTGTAACCCCAAAATTAAGGCTTTCTTTTAAGCTATGTTCTTAGTAGATTAAAATTTTAGCTTAGATGGATGGCCTTCTCAGTGACGTGTTTGTGAATTTGAAACTCGTACACCTACCCCCGATCCTTTAATAGCAGCCCCATCAAAACCTAAATTCCATAAAGGTTCATGTTCTTCATCATGTTACATCATATTGGTTTTGCATTCCTCAATCTCACACAAATCAGTTTCTACATTGACAATTTGTTCATGTATGTTTCGATCATTGTACAAAATAAAAGAATCTAGTTTTGAATGGACCAAATATAAGAGGTAATTATGGGGTTTATCTTGATTCATAACCATAAATTTCATAACTTTCTCCTTATATAGTCTTCTCTACTTACCAAACACTAGAATCGTAGCATAGGCCATATCCATTTGAAGGGTCCCTTGGGGTTTATCTCCCCTTGAGCGAGACAGTAACATGCCATATTTAGGAGGTATGTTAGCAACAACTATGTCCATTACCAAGCTCTTGGCTGGTATTTTTACTAAATTGATACATAAATCCTTGATGAGACCTAGGCATTTTACTTTACTTGAATAAAAAGAATACATATCCTTGTATATGCTAGTGATATCTAGTTCCAATTTTTCCATGGCAACCTTAGGCCTGAGATTGTGAGAGTCCCCTCAGTCAAGCATTGTGTTATGTAAATTTTTATCATGAATGTTTAAACTGACGTAAAATGGAGGTACATCTCAACATTGTAGTTTTCCATCAACTTGAGGCCCAAACAGTATTTTTGATTTATCATCAGATACATTGATTGTATCTGTATCTTCCTCTATATTTAAGACTTTCATCACTTGTGATCTGTATGCAGATTTATTCATAAGTTTTGTTAGAGGAATGGATATTTTATGTTTTTTTAATTCATGTTCTATACTGAATGATGTTTGAGTCTTTCTTAAATTGAGGGCATCTTATTTCTCAAGCAAATTGTTTTGGAAAATATATTTTTGTTGGCTAGTAGTTTTACTATCACTATGAGTTTCTTTGAATATAGATCATATGTTTTTTGGGTTGGAACATCTACATTATTTTTAGCAAGGATTTCAAGATTTCCCTTAGCAGTAGTATCAATTGCCTTTTTATTTGGATTATCGACTACTTTTCTACTCCTTAGGTTATATTGCCTGTGGACTTCCATAATTGCATTTTTGAAACCTTTCTTATAATCTTCTGATTCATGAGGATCTACTTCATCTTGTCATGGTAGGAAAATGTCTTGCTCCTCTTGAGTAAGAAATGTAAAATAATTATCATTTACTCCCACTAAATTGATCTGAGTATCATTTAGGTCTCCAACTAGTTCTCCCTCCTCATTTATATAGTTCTCTTGAAATGGAGGTCTCACCTCCTCATCTAGACATTTCTGTTCACTTTGTTTAATCTGAGGTGTATTTCTCATCAAATTAGGATTCTTGATTTGGGGAGAAGGTTGGGTTTCTCTAGGAGGAGCCTTATCAGTTATACTTATCCTATCAATCATCCTATCCGTAGTTCTAAGTAGAATATCTATTTTATAGTCAGATGGATAGGAGGAGGAAGATTCCTCTATGATAGTAACCCTTCTTTCAAATTTTAATTTTTCTTTTTTGGCTAATAAAGTAGCCTCGACTTTCAGGACATTAACTTACATTTCCTCTATTGTAGTTGGGTCTCTCTCTCTTAGCTGATATGTTATGTTCACATCAAATCCTTAAGGGAAATGGATAAGGGCCAAGCTAGGGGGAGATTTAATATCAACTGGAATTGCATTATAAAATTTATTAAACCTATCAAAATATTCTTCCATCGTCTCATTAGGTCATATTTTTAAGTTTTTATATTCATTCAAAATTTGAAGAGGATTCTTTTTGGTTTCTCGCGTATTTAATAAACCCTGATGAAAGGTATCAAGATCAGCTATACTAGCTGATGTTAAATTTTAAAACCATTTTCTCACCTCTCCAACTAAATTTTGGGCAAAAAGTCTCATTTTTACATCACTTTCATCCACCTCCTGAAGATCAAAGAAATCGTTCATTTTATCTATATGTTGTTGTCCAGTAATGGCAGTAGTGGAATCAAATTGACCAATTCTGGTTTGATAATCTTGGTGAATAAGATGCAATTGCCTAGGTAAGACAAGGGGAGCATAACAAGAAGCCACGTTGGGTTGAAAAATATGTGGTCTTATGGGAGGTATAGATGTAGGATTTCTTAAAATAGAATGGGTTACTATCTGTGATACTATTGGAGAAGTAGTGGAGATTATAGAAGGGCTGGGACTAATTGATGCAAGATGAACATATTGAGAGGAAATAGAATATGTTGCAATAGTCAGGGAAAAAAGTTCAACATATTGTTAATATAGGCTTCATGTACAGTGTGATGAAGTACTAATACCAGGTGTTGTAACTTATCAATGTTTTGGAGGGTTTGTTGATCAAAATATGGTTCAACAGTTTGACCTACAGATATTTAAGGTTGTATTAATGATTGATCAATTACTATTTCATCTACAAAAATTTCAGACTTAGTCCTAAACAGACTGTGTTCAAACGGAAAATCAAATTGAATATATTTTCTAGTGACAAACATTTCTCGAAGAGAATTTACCCTAGATAAGGGACTGTCACTTCCTTGAATTTCAGCTAAACTTTTTTTCCTTATCAAATTTTCAAGGTCATCTAAGATATTGGGAGGTTCTGGAGCATGATGTGATCTGGTGTAAACTCTTTTTCAAGCTAGATATTAAATCTTAAACACACCACTCAATTATTTACACAATTTACAACCTTTGAACCTTTATTTCTGAAATTTGAATCATTACTTTTCTTGCAATGAAGTTTTCTAAACTAGGGAAATGAATCTTGTAAAAATGTAATGAAAGCTTGTTTTATTCCTCAGTATCGTTGCTAGAATGTTATCACTATAATTTATGAAGTTTCTAAAGAAACTACAAAGGTAACCACAAAACCACATTGGAAGCTCGGATCTATCCCTACTAGCTTCAAAGAGGGATCCCTCTATAAAATTTAGATTTATTTTCTCTTAGATCTTAGGCTAGTTATGAAGATTAAGGTTTCTTTTGTGAATTGATTTGAATTGTATGGTTGGTTGATGTCTAGATTATCGTTGGTCTATGGAGTCTGTTTCGTAAAACATGGATCTATTTCAGTATTTTACAGATAGATTTCATAGGGCGAAGTAGCCAAACTAATTGGATTCTTTAATTTTAAGTGAAATGAATAAGAAGAAGAGAAAGGGTTTCAATTAATTAAAGAGAAATTAAGAATTCGTTTACTTAATATTAATTGAAAACATTAAAATTATTCAAAACTACAATCAGAGTGTTCATCTAAACAGATTTTGTTCTTGATCTTTCTATTGAATAATTCAGATTAAGGAACAAATGTGTATGGTAAACAAAGAAACATAAACACATAAAATGATAGAAGCACTTCACCAACTATGGTGAAGTAAAATTACAAGTGCAGACACAAACAAATTCCTCTAGCCTGATAATGGCTCTAGCCACAATTGATACATTATATGGAAGATTTATTTAGTTTAGAACCAATTAAGAGGGCCTACCCTTTAGTACCCTTATCCCATTTGATGATGTCCTTGCTTGATTGCTCCATCTATCTCTCGCTTCCTTCTTCAAACACCTGAAACAAGTAAAAAACAACAAACAACAATCGTGATAATAGACAAATTGTAATTCAGCCTACTTAACAAGTCAAGAAGCATTAAGCCATGAACATGTAAGATGAAAAATCATGTAGGAAATGAATCGATAGTTGCATATATATTGAATCAAGAAGAGATTACAATCATTGTCTTGACATTGTCGTTCTCCTATGACAAGACTAGGTTCCCACACACTTCTGCTAACATTCCATGATGGCCTCAACAACAATAGTTTTAAGGCTCTTCCCTTTAGGCTTCAAACTAAGCCATAATCACACTTCTCCCTCACACAACTAGAGAGCTACAAATACAAATAGCTTGTTGTTTACTCCAAAATTAATTAGCCCTAGCACACCAACATTAACACTAGCTTGTGCTTGGGAAAAAGAGAGGTTGATATAGGATGAATGGATGGGAGATGGATCCTCTCCTCATGGGAGAAGGTTTTATCCCTTGAGGTAGTTCCATCATTATAGGGGAAAGGAGCCCAAACTAACATCCTTGACCCCATCCAGCCAAACCATTTACCATACTTCCATTATGAAGCTTCTAGAGCTAGAAGCTTTGGCTCTTTATTTAAAGAAATTTCCATAAGAGGATCAGCATGATTGGAACAAAGCTTAGTTACTTCTGTCGGTGCTAGGGATAGTGTTAATCCATACATATCAGTGCGAGGGAGATAAGGGCCATTAGCGCCTGTCTTGTAAACTAGGCAAAACATAAGATTTTGCGGAAATGGTACAAAAGGGAATTGTTATGCTCATGAAGAGGGACACAATGGGAGTTTCTTCATGAAGGGAAAGCATATAGGGTTCACTGTAGAGGTCCTCCATCATCAAGGAATGGGGAGTATAGGGAGAAAGACAAAATGTTGTGTAACAAATGCCCCCTAAAGTGTGAAGGCTGAACTAGAGTGAGGGATGAAATGATTTATGAATCAGTGAAGGGAACCATAATCTGCCATCGAAAAACCTGCAAGCAGGTACAGATACATATATGTAACTGAGGACTCTATCAAATGATACATGAATCATCGCATGGATGTAGCCATGGAAATAATGATCATGTAAATGGATCCAGGTATGGGCACAACCATCCATCAAGGAGGATAATAATGAAACCAAGGTATCGTCACAACCAGCCATCTGAAAGAGACATGCATATTAACATAACCATGTCACATCACTTCATACCCTAGACTTTTTGTAATCTGAGTCTAGGGTCTTGCGCTCCAACATGACTCGATCAAAGTACAAATTCTAACATGCGAATATATGTATTGATGTTGAACATGATAGAAAGTTGGTTGATTACCATTCAATGACGTAAATTGTTAACAAGCGACAAGAGAAACCACCAATCATGACAATGGTATTGAAGGTATTAACAACATAATATATGGAAGTTGAATAGAGGAACTGAGGTCGAACACCCATGAAATCACTAGATCGAAAGCCAATGATGTGAACTTGTCATCGAGTGCGAAGAACTTGCCATTAGGGCATGCAAGCTCTAAGGTACTGGAAGGGAGTCTCTCAGTCAACTTCCTGGATAATGAGCTGACGTTGACAGGAAGTGACCATGTCGAAGGAGGGCCATAATGCATCCCACATCATTGGCATGAGACAAAATGATGCAAAATGATTTTGATGATACAAAGAACCAGAGGTAAGTGTAATTGTAGAAGGAAAACGCTTGAATATATCAGCGACACAACCTAAATATTGGCAGCTTTTGGAACCATAGGATCAGTGGTCATGATGGTGTGGTAGAGATCAAATGGAAGGCAAAAATGAATGGCCCAACCCAGGAATGTCAACGATACAAAGGAGGATATCCCAACCTGACACAAAGCAGAAAGTGTCATGTTCAAGAGTGAGCTGCTGACACAACTAATTAGATTTCCAAATTTTCCCCCACCATTTTGGCAGGTACCCCAATCACTTTTAATCACAAGCTTCGAGGGGATAGCATATGCTTGCACTATAAGTTCAACTTTCGAACAAATTTGACCTAGTAAGTTTAATGAGCCCTATGAAGGAGCAGCTCATGTTCGTTATGGTGACAAATCCGATGTTGTTTATTATTTGAACGAGTTTGACGAAGGTGTAACTCAGTATCTTTTTCATGTTTAGAGAGTTTGAAAGAGACAAGGAAAAGAAAACTCAACATGGTTTGTTTTCGTATAGTTTTGTCTCTTGAGCCTGAAAGGGTAGAAAATGATACTTTAGAGAACCACTTGACCATTTCAGTCAAGTAGTACCATTTTCGTAAATAGTGCCTCCCAGCCCGAAAAATGGATAAACTCATACTAGGCGCACGACGTTTCACATCTGTTAATGAGTTCAAAATGATAAGGGCTCAATTATCTTTTCATTTTTAAAGGGTTGGAAAAGAGATTGAAAGAATACCCCCCATTTTATTCTCTTTTATGAGTCAAAAGGGAAAAGTGCTCGGTAATCTTTTAATTTTTTACGACTTAAAAAAAGAGGTTAAAGGTGACTTGTCCTAGAGGAATGAGTGGTATAAAGGGTAGCAACTAGTTCCAGTAATGGATGAACTACTCAAAACATGTAATAGTCAAGAGGATGGCTAATAAAACCACTCATTGTTGTGGTTCCTTAGGAAAGGAAAAAAAAACCAAGTGAAAGCATATGATCGGCCAAAGAGATGGTGGCGATGGAATGAAACAACCAAGGCTCATCTAGTAGAAATAAGTCGATAAAAATAGAAATCACGAGATGTAAATTTGGCATGGGTTCATTTTTTTACAAGCTTGAACCATGCAGAACTCTACTTGGATTCGGTTTCATGTTTATGCAAGCTCCGAATGAAAAACTATGCTTGCTATAAGTTTGCATGCCCCTAGCATAATGACTCAATTGAGGTACATGCCCCCCAAGCTTCATTTTAGTCAACTAGGTTGATGGAATGAAGGCTCACTTTCTACATCCAGAAAAGACTTGACTGCGTTCTTACGAGATCTTAATCAAACACTCGATTTAGACAAGGGATTTGTTTCTTTTTTTAACGAGGTTGACATAGTAAAATAACTATCCCCGAAATAAGTTTCATTTTTTAATGATGTTGATACAGAAAAGAACTATCCTAAAAATTGGTTTCATTCTTTAATGAGGTTGATAGAGAAAAGAACTATCCTTGGACATCTTGATTCATTTTCTAATGAGCTTGACACAAGACAAGGAACTATGCTGATCCCTTGTTTCATTTTTTAACGAGGTTAACACAAGACTAGGAACTATCCTCATATGTTGTTTATGAACCAAACGAGAACATGGCTCCCAAGAGGTCTTCACTAGATGGAAAAACCACACTCTGGGAGGAATACATATCAATTCGTATCATAGACATATCGGGTTCCAATGCCCCAGTACATAACGTATTTTACCATTCGTGTGATCATCAACAGATGTGGAGACGAAATGAGCAGCCACATAATTGACCTATAGCAGGGAAGGTACTACTTGTAAACAAGAGTTGATAGGGGAAAATGGTTGCAAAGGAGGCGTTTGGTGACCAATGAATGATAGTTGATCAATGGTCACAATTATCCCTTCGTGCGGAAAACAAACCACATGGAAAGGTGAAGAAACACGAGTTCCCATGACATAAACATAGTTGCATCCAAGGAGAAGGTTAAAACCTAATGGACCTTGGACTACCATCATGTCTATATAGACGGTCTTTCCCCCCCAAAGTAATAGGGAACTTTGGAAGGATCCCTAAGGGTTGCATGGTTCCTCTGTTGAAAGCCAACCAATTCTGGGTTGTAGTCAAAAGCTATGGGGAACCCAACGTTTGCCAAGTAGTAGAAGTCATGATGCTAATAGATGCACCTTCATCTAATATAGTTCCAGGTACTACCATATTATAGGCTTGTACTATGATCTGGAAAAGCACATAAGAAGGGAGGTGGAAAGTGGTCAATGGACCCCAATCGAAAGAGACAACATAACTACTTGGTGGGGGTATCATATGATTGCCCCCATGCTATACAAGAATAGGAGAAGGACTCTCCTGAACAACCAAGATGGGAGGGTCACACTTCGATTCATGAGAATCTGAGGAGACGAGAAGAAAATGAGGAGTATGATCACCACTCTCTTCTAGAAAGGAGTGAGAAACTAGAGGCGGAGCCAATTTGACAGTCTTTCCAACCAATTTTTGGTTGGGAATAGACACAATAAGGTCACGCTCAAGAAGATTGGGACTGACAAGAGATGAATTCAATTCAATCTCTTTAGCAACCGGGAGAGGGTCAGAAGAAAGCCTTCGATAACCAATAGGAAGTTGGGGTTGAGGAGCTGCAAGGTTTTCCAAAACTTTGGAAGCTTTATCCATAAGGGGACAAAGGTGAAGAAGATTCTCTCCTTCACATAACGTACAACAGAATCTAATCTTTCCCTTCTTCTTACCATCATTAGCTGAAGGCATAACATTGACATCATCTCTGGAGGTCAACGAGGATGGTTGATTTAGGTCTTGAGACCATACCTCTATGACTCTAGGAATGCCAGGACAATCTAGAAGGATATGGTCACCCTTACACAACCTGCAAGGGAATTCTACCTTTCGTGAAGGATTAGAAGGTTTGTCAACGGGGGGTGCATTTGGAGTAATAGCTACATGGTTAGCCTCCCGCTTATTTGAATTCTTCTTCTTTGTCTTCTTCCTCTTCTTCTTAGCCTCCTGGTTACTAGATTTCAAACTTTTACCAAGTGAAGTGGAAGAGAAGGGTGAAGAAATGGGGGAAGAAGGTGACGGGTGAACCTTAGAATCATTTTGACATGATTCAAATGAAGGAGATGGCGAGGCAAGAGTTGGGACACTCGAGACCACTAAAGTCGAAAATAACCAAACAAGTAAACCAATGGTTAACCCAAGGAGGGACAACATTGCCATATAAGGAGCACCACATTTCAAAAATATGGAAAAGGACCAAGATTCCCATCCGAGGGGAACCCTTGACTCGTAGACTCGGGGAATGTTTCCATTGGAATCAACTTCTAAAGAAACACTAAGGAAGATACATTTAAGTAGGAATATTTCATCGGTAGTTAATTTTAACACATGGAAACAAAACTTTGCCTTCTCCTATTTTAAGAGTCGAGAAAAGGATGAAATGTGACTCTATTCACTTTCAAGATTAACGAGATTGAAAGGACAAGTGGTTGATGATCTTTTTAAATTTGAAGATTCAGTAAATATCAAAATATTTACTCACGTTATTATAGGCAAAAAGATTACCAAGTAATCATGAACTGCAGAATACCTCCCAGCGAACCGAGAAGTATGGGCAGGTAATCTCCTCGAATGTTGTGTGTGGTGTATCATGTTTACAAGGCAGTAAACTCGACTTCTTATGGATAAAGGATTACAGTCTAGTGGGGTCTCCCTTTACATACTTGATGGTATGGGGAGCACAAGTCTATAGTAGCGCTTCCTAGTGTCGAAGCAAATGATAACTACTAGGCTTAAAGATGTTGGAACACATCTGTAGCCTAGACTAGTAAATGTGAGTGTTAAGTTTCAATGCTTCCTTAGGTTAATTCAATAAATTTTAATGGTTTATCTTGAATTAGGTATCAATTTCAAGGCCCTATCGTTGTCATCTGACAAAACTCCTACATGTAGATATATGAGAAAAGAAATCTTTGTCTTCGATCAAAGTTAACACTAATTGAGAGATAAGGAACACAAAATCAATGCAGCAATCAAAGAATGAAATCTTTCACTAATATATGTCCTAAATGCACTTAATATTCCCTTAACAACAAAAGAAGTTCCGTTTCATTTCCATGCCTATGATGCTAAAATTATAGCTTCTTAATAATGCTACTAATACAATATTTTTGCTTAAGTAAACTAGAATGATGTTCTTCTTTTCATAAAATGCAAAATGAATCTTCCACATAAATCGCTTTAATGAAAATTTTCACAATTTTGAACGAACAATAATCAATCAAATATAAAGCATGATAAATGAAACTGAAAATAACTTCTTCCCTAAACCGAAAAAAGATAAACACCCAAATGTTTCAATTGACAAACCAAGTAGTGTAATATATTCTTGGAATGAGAAAATAGACACTCGAAATAAGAGAACAAACGAGACTCTTTCACTCATTCAATTGAAAATCATGCGAACAAAGCATCCTAGTCAATTCTGGGTGGAAGAAGAGAGTCTGAGGGTCAAGACACACTGGCACTGGAATGGGAGAAATTCTGATTTTTTCTTAACTCAAAGATTGAAGTGACTTTTGGGCCAAAAGTAGCACTAGTTGCCACGACCAGCATGACTTTCAAGCTAAAACTAGCACTGATAGGCCTGATCAGGAAGTCTGTTTGGCCAAAAATAGCACTCATCGAGGGATTCAAAGAAAAACTAAAAAAGAACTTCACACAGGGCTAGACTTAACACATCAGAGGGTGGGATAAACCAAGAAAGCACAAAAACCAAGCTCAATGAAGCTCTCTATTTAGGGAGAAGATGGTCTAAAAGGCTTACAGGGTCGAAATCATGAGAGAAAAGCACACTGGCCAAGATTTGGGGCAAACCCTAATATTCACTTACAGGCATCGGCGTGACTACCTAACTGACAACAAGTGCCACAACGAGGTCAATGCGACTATTTCTCAGTATATCCCGCTGATCAACGCGAATGTCAACGAATTGAGCACGTTGAGCAAGGAAGCCTAGATTTTTATTTATTTTTTATTTTTTTAAGATGGGACCAGATCTACTACTATTAATTTCAACCTCAGGCTAGTAATAAAAGGAAAAGACATAGAACAAAAGGGAAAAAGTGGAACTAGAAAAGTTCACACAAAATCATGAAATCTCAAATAAGATAAACAGAAGAATTGGCTCCCTAGTGGAGTTGCCAATTTGTTGTGAACTAAATTATAAGTGTGGGCACAAACAAATTCCTCTAGCCTGCTAATGGGTCTAGCCACAGCTGATACATTCTATGGAATATTTGCTTAGGTTAGAACCAATTAAGAGGACTACCTCTTAGTATCTTATCCCGTTTGATGATGTCCTTGCTAGCTCACTCCAGCTATCTTTCGCTTCCTTCTTCAAACACCTGAAAAAAGTAAACAACAACAAACAACAACTGTGTTAATAGACAAATTGTAATTCAACCTACTTAACAAGTCAAGAAACATTAATCCATGAACATGTAAGATGACAAATCATGTAGGAAATCAATTGATATTTCCATATATATTGAATCAAGAAGAGATTAGAACCATTGTCTTGACGTTGCCATTCTCCTCTGACAAGACCAGATTCCCACACACTTTTTCTAGCATTCCATGTTAGCCTGAACAACAATAGTTTTAGGGCTCTTCCATTTATGCTTCACACAAAACAAAAATCATGCTCCTCCCTCACACAACTAGAGAACTACAACTATGAATAGCTTGTTGTTTACTCCAAACTTAATTAGCACTAGCACACCAACATTAACACTAGCTTGTGCTTGGGAAAAAGGGAGGTTTATATAGGATGAATGGATGGGAGATGGATCCTCTTATCATGGGAGAAGGTTTTATCCCTTGAGTTAGTTCCATCATTATAGGGGAAAGGAGACCAAACTAACATTGTTGACCACATCCGGCCAAACCGGTTACCAGACTTCCGTTACGAATCTTCTAGAGCTGGAAGCTTCAGCTCTTTATTTAAAAAAACTTTCCATAAGAGGATCGACATGACTGGAACAAAGCTCAGTCGCTTCGGTCAGGGCTAGGGACAATGTTAATCCATACATATCGGTGCAAGGGGGACAAGGGACATTAGTTCCGGTCTGGTAAACTGGGCTAAACAGAAGATCTTGGGGAAATGGTGCAACAGGGAATTGTTTTGCTCATGAAGAGGGACACAATGGGAGTTTCTTTATGAAGGGAAAGCATATAGGGTTCACTATAGAGGTCCTCCAGGATTAAGGAACGGGGAGTACAGGGAGAGTGACAAAATGTTGTGTAACACCAACAATCTATCATAAGAATCCTATGAAAGAGCTTTCTATATTATTAATAAGTCCAATAAGGCTTGAAAATATACAATAGGGTTTTCCTGTACAAAAAACCAACCCATAATACTTCAAAAGGATAAGTATTTATAGGTTTATTTACAAAATAACTTGTCAAAGTTTATTAAGATGTAATTGAGGAATTTCTAAACTAAACCTATCTATAATTACAGAAAGATAGAAAAATTTAAACTACCTGGGTTGATGGCACAATAGTTGTAGAATAGATGTTGAGGTGGTCATTGATTTTTGTTGTTCTATCTGTGCTACAGGCTATAAAAGAATTGATCCTTTACTCAAGTAATTCACATAAATTTTCCCACCTTTATTCACTCAGAGTTGACAATTTAAGTAACCTTCTATAAATTTCATCTACCTCTATATATTTGGAAAAGTTGGGCCTTGTAATCAAAATGTAGTTGACTTCACTCTAATGCCTATAAGAAATATTTTCCTATAATAGTCCCCATTATTCCTGCAAACTTAGTGTTTCCCCCTGCCAATAGCCATCACTTTCTTAGTGTAATCTGGCAATGTATTTAACTTGTCATTCAATACCAGCAAACCTAGAAGTCCCTTTTGATTAAGGACCTTAATCTTGTTGAAAAATACTTTGACACCATTCTCCAGAACTTGGCACTTCTTCAAAAAGAAACATAACATTTCTTTTTGTTAATAATTTATTAACCTCCAATGTGGTCTCGATTTTGCCTTTTATTTACAGCTCTTCCAACTCATATCTATTTTTAGAATTCAAAAATTGAATGAGTTATACAGCTTTAATAAGCTTGTCTCCTAACTTTCCTCTAATTTCTTGAATGGCTTATTTGGATTTCAGAATCAACTCCTTCGGCTAAAAAATGATCTATATCAACGGCCAGATATCTATCATTGATTGGTTGATATCTATCCATATATTTCCCTTAGTCTGAGCTAAGTTATTAGCCATGGTAGATTCCTTTCTATTCATTGTATTCTTTGCATCAACCTCTGGGATTTCTATATCTCTATTGATTGGGAGCTTTCAATTCTCTCTTTTTATTCCTGTATAACCCTGACTTGTGCTTGTAGTTTCTTGATTACTTATCCTTGTAAAGACACATCTTCCATGGCTTTTACCAGTTTGTTTGGGTCATCAGAAGTTTTTGCAAGGGTTAATGTAGGTGTAGAAACTGTCGTTCTAGTTTTTGTAGCCGTTAATGCTATAGTTGATGTAGAAGCTCTTGTCTACACTATGGTTGAAAGGGGTACTGCATCAAGTGTGATAATAGCTAATTGTGCACTATGTTATTTCTCTTTGATTAGCTTGTCCATTTCTGGTTACATGTCGCTTATTTGTACATTTTTGTCCATAATTAATTTGAGCATTGTTGGCATTATGATGCATGTGTTATACTTGATGGCAACCCTCTCATAAAAGATCATCTCACTTGTATACATTTAGATGAATCTACAGAAGAAATATCAGATGTGACAGAGTGCATGGGTTACCGGACAACAAAAAGGGATCAGATGACAGTTCACAAGTAAGCTTTGCCATCAAGTCCAAAGCGGGAGATTGTTGGCATTATGGCTAAAGTGTTGTCCTTGATGGCAACCCATTCAGGTGATAGATCACAGTACTTCAAGTCAGCAGCAGAAATTGATGATCAGCTATCAAATATTGAAGAAAATAAGGGGTACACAGGTACACCTTACAGAAGGTGCGTACATATCCACAGTTATCCCATTCAGGGGGTGCGTACCCCCAGTTGACTTACTTCAAGGCAGAGAAAATCACATGTGGGGTTTCTTATGTTTAACTCTTGGTATTTATCTGACGGAATTGTGTTATTATGGTTTTGGCCCGTGGTATTGATCCATGATTTGAGGAAGAGCTTGCCTATATAAAGCAAAGGAGATCATTTGGCTTGAGTATGCTTTTGGGTTGAATAACTTAAGAAGCTAGATCTGAAATTCTAGTGATGGGTTATGAGAGATAGCTAGATCTAAATCAAGGAGAAACATGAGAACGACAAGTCGGATCTACTAATGGGTTGATATCTCCTTGGCGCATGTTTAGATCTGTAGATCTGACAGTCTGGGTTATTCTTGAAGTCTTGAAACCATCTATATCTGAAGGTACGCAAGTACAGTGAAAGAAAAGTGCGGAGATACGCAGGCACAGAAGCACTGCAGGTGCACAGATACGCAGCCCTAGAAGCGCTGCAGATGCGGAGGGGCGCAGGCAGTTCATTGGACACAGAGCGCATGTATGCAGGAAGTCTCTCAGGCAGAATGCACATGTACGCAGAGAAGCAGTTGGAAACAGTGCGTACTTATACGCAGTTGTTATATGGGTGAAGCTGTGTACTTCTCATGAATTCTACTTATCTATCCATGTTTATCCTTGCCGTGTTCTGGGTGTTGAAGTAATGTCTGGTTTCTGGTATTATGATCTGATAACAACGGTATGAGAAGTGATTGATTATGTTCTTAATGACTCATCTTTATATGATCTGATGGACTACATCTGATTTATGACTCTCAATGTATATGTATTGTTCTAATGATTGGGTGATTCAGAAGGTTGTTTGATTATGAGCTTTAATGTGGTTATTGGGTCCAGTATGAAAATTGGATGAAATGTGGCCCTTTCAGATTATGTGTTGTGCTTCAGTGTATCCAGTATGAAAATTGATGAAACGTGGTACCTGGAGGAGAGAAGATTGTAGGCCGGCGCCTACGTACTAGTACTTAAGCTAGTACAAGAGCAAAGGGGGTTGTAGCTCTCTTCCAGGAGACACTGGAAAACGAGAGAGAGTTGTAGCTCTCTGCAGGTAGTAGCCTGCGTACTAGTAAATGGATCAGCTAGTACAAGAGCAAAGGGGGTTGTAGCTCCCATACTGGTATAAGACTGCACCAATACAAATATTGTAAAAGGATTTTCTTATTTAAGAAGAATATTTAGATGACTTGCAGTAGGTGGTTTTCTCCCGCATTGGGTTTCCACCTTATATCATGGTGTTCGTGTGTGTGCCTTATGTGTGATGATCTATTCTATGTTACTGCATCTGTATGGTTGATAATGTTCTAATGCACTCATTGAAGATCAATTAACTTAATCATAAGAAGTTGTGAAAGTAGCATATATGAATCAGTGTTTTGAAATGAAAAAGTTTTATTAATGTGATAATACTGATTCACCCCCCCCTCTCAATATTATTTCCAACAAGCATATCTTCTTTTTGGCTCTCTGCATCCCCTACTTCTTTTGGTTGTGGATCCTTAGTTGCTGACATTTTTAATTGTTTCAAAGTGTTGCTATGTCAGTGTTGTTCTCCTTGACTATGTCTTCTTCTAATTAAATATTACTTGGGTCATATCCTATCTTAATGACCAAGTCTTCCAAGGACTTTATTTTATTACCCTTTACTTAAGAAGAAGCATTTTCGAGCTTTAATTGGGATTGAATATTAGTAAGGACACCTGCAATTTGGAAGCAGTCATTGTAATACTTTTCAATGTTAAACAAACTATCTCCCCAGTCTTCCTGTGCATGTCCATTTTATCTAAAGGATGGACATCCTTTGTAACAAACGCAAATGGAGTTTGTTTGTGGTTTGCTACAGCGTTTGGGTGGAGGACCTATGCCTGCAAGAATGTCATCTACATTATCCCCTTCTCAGTGCCAAAGGCTAACAAAAGCCTATGTTATGTGGAGGAAGTTTGTTTCTGAAATTGGTCATAGATGCTGACTTTGAGAAGCTCATTCCTACATTTTATTTCCTTAAACTTTTCAAAGATACTAGTTTCCCTTTGCCCTTGGACCTACTTTGATGTTTGAGTTGTATCCGGAATTTCTTTGTATACTCAAGGAAAGAGAGATCCTATAAATATGCTATCTCTTGTTGAAAATTGTGGAGTCTTGAGTACTATAGGAGCTTTCCCTACTCCTTCTTTTGTAAATTATATCTTAGGATTAGTTCTTGCCTTCTTAGTATACATTTTGAATTCTTTACCCGAAACCTCTGTAATTGAAGGGGAGTCTTCTTCCTAGGGCCTTTTCTCTTCCTTTCCTCAAGGTGTTGGATTTTGTGACATAGTAGTATACAACAGTTGCTCTTCTGCCTCCTGTAGAATATTTTCCTCCTACTTATCTTGCTTTATAGACTTCTCAATTTCAGGTCTCTTAGCGTAAATATATGGAGTGATTTTTTGTTCCACTCTTTTTTTGGAGACCATGCCAAATGGGTCATACGTGTTAGGCCATTAACATGTCCTTATTATTATCAACTTTTAACGCCCGTTTCATCCATTTCTACTCTTCTTTATCATGTCATTTATCATGGTTTATCATATAATTCCATCTTATAACTATTGACGCTCTTATGGATAAATATTATTTCTTCTCCTTTATTTTTAATAAATTGATGATTATACATGATTTTACCAATGATGGTTTATTAATAAATTGATTGTAACACAAGTCACCATTTTAGCCTCCAAGATATTTTCCAGATTGAATATTTGATCTCCAGCTCATAATTAAATGTGCCAACTCAGAAATTTGCTGGAATAAGAAGTGATAGTTTTGTATTTAACGGTTTTGGCAAATGGAGAAGAATCTGAAAAATCCGAAACATGGGTTTTGTTCAAAACAGACTAAATTAGTCTTGCGTTGATTAGTTTTCCCAAATTCAATCCGTACTAAGTGAAATAAATGGTTCTTTGAAGACGTTTTTTCAGTTTTGTTGTTGTGGCCATTTTCCAAATTATCTCAGCTGCAACACGAAATTCAACGTATTCCTTTTGAATGATGATGGGGGGATATTTCAGATATGATCTTGTTTATCAATTTTTTGTGAACAATCCAATTTTGTAATTGGAATCATATTGTAATCGTCATGGTTGTAACTTCTCTTTTCTCTTTGTGTATTTAAATCAGAACAGAGATTAGAGGAGGGGAGATTATGGGATAGATTATGAGAGATTAAGATAGGGATTATTAGAAATAGCATTGGATAGGATAGGAGGAATGGGGGACTGTTGTATTACCATTGTAATTCTCAATTACGAACTTTTGCTGTAGAGCACAAATACGTTGTAATGATTTCACAATTTGATGATTGATAAATAAAAGAGTTGTTCCTCTCCATTTTCTGAAGTAACTAAGTGGTGTACACTGGCAGCTAGGGTCCGGCTTCCGGTGGAACTCACTGCTTCATTTGTATTATATGATTTCAATTATCATAAGTGTGCTAGTGTGATCATATTACTGTCTTCTGTTATTTTATCACTTTGTTGTTCATTGGTTCTTTGCATGATAGAATAACTCTGTTTTATATTTAATTTACAGAATCGTTTCTTGATTAGTTTCCTTTCATTTCAGATTGAGTTTCATTGATATATCTCTTCCTCGGTGTAATTAACAGTAATGAGCTATAACTATTGCTGTTAAGAACTCCCAGATTGATGTCATCGTTATTTTACATTCGAATGAATAGGATTTAATTTCTATCAGTTTCTAAGGGAAGAGTTATTATTACTACACTCTTAACTGATAACGTTGTTATATATATTGGATTTTTGTTACATATATTACTGTAGGATTTGAGTTCCTTAAAGGATTGGACTTTCTTTTAATTGCAATTAGAATTTATTTGCTACATCCATTTATTCTTGTATTTGAAAGTACTATAATACAATTTAGAAACATTACACTTGAGTAAATAGCCACCACAAACTGTGTACACTCTTGAAATAAGAGGACTTGCCTCGGTTGACAATTAATGTGAAGATAATTAGGAGTTAAAAAGACACCTTTTATAACTCTACATTTTGGCACCGTTGCTGGGGAGAGTGTAGCCATTTCTAAAGAGTAGTGTGCATCTAATGGGTGCCTGTTAGGAAAGAGTTGGGTATTAAAAATGGAAGGTAATAACCTACGTATGGAGTATGTAAAAGCCTTGCTCCCCTGCCTGCTTTCTAGCAGGATTGTTAAAGAACTTAGGGTAGAAATAAATGTTTGAATTTTTGTGTGAATGACTTAAAAAAAAATAGAAATTTTGAAAAACAAATCTCATGAATTCACTTAAGTGGTGATGTAAGCACCACCCATTTCAGTAACTAATTGATAGGAAAATTTGAAGGAGGAGGCTCAAAGAAACACATCAAGAACATCTTCTATTATGGTAAGAAATGACTTGCATCGTAACTTTTGAATTTCCTATCAATGATCTAGGAGGAGTGACAAAAATACACATAATTCCCCCATCTTCTCTACCAACCTTTCATGGTTTGACAACTGAAAATCCAGATACATTCTTATTTGAGTTCAAAATACTTTGTAGAGGATATGATTATTGTACTAACAATCAAAGGTTGAAAGTGTTTCCTCTTACTCTAAAAGGAACAACTCTCCGATGGTTCATGAGCCTAGGTGGGAACTGCGTCCAAACATGGGAGGACATGAAGAACATATTCTTGGAGAAGTACCAAGACTACTGCAAATCCAATGAAGATATTTTCGATATGATACAAGGGGAAGATGAAAGCTTGGAGGACTATGTAGAGAGATTTCATTACAACCTTCAAAAATCAAAGCATAAGCATTTGAAAAAAGAGATCTTAAAAACACTCCTACTCAAAGGAATGAAACATGAATTTTAAGAACTCTTAAATTTGATAGGGAAAGGTGATGATTTTTAGTTTTCATATGATGATGTTTGTGAATTGTGCATAAGGTATTCAAGAGGACTCTCCAAGGCTGGTAAGAATTCTAGAGAACTTTGTTCTTTCTTTTCCAAATTGGTTACAAGAACAAGAGACATAAGAGTTGAAATCAATGATTTATTTGAACATTTTAAAATTGATTTTATTAGCTCTCTAAATTCACAATTGGATGTTTTGCAAACTCAGAAAAATCAACAATTTGATGAAGTTTTTTGCCCTCATTACCAAAAGGGGCATCCCATATATAGTTGTTCTTCCTTATCTAGGATGGAAGTACCATATCAAAGAGATGAGGAAGCTGAAAAAAAAAGTCAAAACCATGGAAATCATGGCCTAAAGGTATGGTTAAAAACACTTCTTCTCCATTCTCTTACTTGCATAATCCATTATGGAATACTAATGCGTTAGGGCAGCCATGTCAATCTCAATATAACTACCACCAATCTTGTCTACAAATTTGGCATGGTTCATATTATTATTGTATGACTACTTTCCCTCATCTTGTAGCACAAACACATTATCCATGTTCTTCATCAAGTCTTCGACAATATCTTGTTTTCCTATCAAAATCATCCACTCAACCCAATCAACTACATCATCAAAATGCTCCATTCCGTACACAATTTCTTGCTCAACTCATTCCATACCCTCACCATAATAAATCAGTACAACATGCTTACAGTGTTGAACTGCAAAATTTACCCACCCTTCTCACCCATTCTATCTCATGTGCACCATTGGAGAAAACTTACAATGAGATTCAGAATGTTTCAAATTCAAAAATTATAGAAGTTATGGAAGAAAATGAGGTTTCTTCTAGACTACATCAACATTTCATTTTAAAAGCTTAAGAACTTTATGATATGATGGCTATGGAAAATCAAGAAAGTAAAGGATATATTGAAAATTGGTTTCACTCCATCATTTAGTTACAACATCACTCCATACTTCAACAATTTTTGGCACCATCCTTTCAAGGGAAGTTGGCTTCTCATACCCTAATATTTATTAACATGCAATTTTCAAATTTGGGTATGTGCATACATGAAGCCTTATTTCGAAAATGGCTCCACTTGAAGTACTCCTATATGTAATAATATCCATTTTTCAAATCAAAGTAGCTTGGTGCAAAAAATAAAGTAAATAAGGACATAAATAAATACATTTTGTTTTTATGTAAAGTTAGTTGTTTTTGTTGCAACACGTTGTGGAAATCAACATCGGTGATAAATTTTTTAATTAATTTATGCTATTTATATGAATTTTAATGGAAATAACAATTCTAAAAACACTCATTTTCATTTTTATAACCGATTTGAAAAATGAGCTTGAATATCATATTTTTTGGCTTGTGGGCTTGATGAAATTTTGAAAACACAACTGGGATAGTCCTGTTTTGAGGGACCAAAAGGGAATATTTTTAAGAAATTTTTCTATAAAAATAAGCCCTCGATATATACTTTCCAACCCAATTTGAATTACTCAATTTGGATTTGAAATGAAAAATTTAGAACCAAAACATTGACAAGGTGTCTAGCAGGCAACTCAGGAACAGAGTTGGGACAATCCTTTTTTGAAGGCCTAAATGACCATATTTTGAAAACATGTTTCTATGGTATATTACCCTATGAACCTAATTTAAAATTCAATTTGAATCACTCATTTTTGATATCGTGTGAGGAAGTTATGACAAAAATACTGATTGTCTATCGTAAATCGGCACTCTTAAAACTCTATTTTTTTGGCTGTTTCTTAGAGTATTTGACCTATCAATTATTGTTTTCCTAAAAATATGTTTCTATTGGAGATAAATAAATGAATATAATTTAATTTATATTTTTAATCATTCGAATCCAACATCAAATGAAAAATATATGCTTAAAATGTCCACTAGTGTTCTAAGTGCAGAATCGAAAATGACTCTGCTATGCAGGTTGTTCTAATTAAAATTGACATATCATATCATTGAATTTTTAAAACTTGTTTCTATTGAAGATATACCTTTGAATTATCTATCATTTGGCTTTGGAATTACTCAATTTGGATGAAAAATAAATAAGTTGTGATTAAAACACTGCATGTTAGCATGATTGGCCACTACTCTCCCACAAGTAACAAATAAATTTGACTTTGTTATTTTCTCTGTGGATTTGTTATACAGGGTAACTACTTCTCATTTTTTTTGCATATTTCTTCGATTATTGGGGACCAATCACCTCTCTCTCTCCATGATTTAATGTTTTATTGCAGGTAGAGACTCGTTTTTTCAGGTCCTAGGAGAATAAAGAGGTTAATTTATGGACGAGCGATTCTTGAAATAAATTTTAATGAAACAAGGGTATTTCATCAAATTCATTACCCAATGGATTCATAATAGAAGAAATGAAGAATTTATTTCTATTTGAAGATTCATGTCACGTCTCTACTACAAAAACATTTTTCAAAGAGCTCATTATTTTCCTTGCCTTAGGAAATAACATCATAGCTGTTGTAACTTAATTTATTCACATACTATTTGTAACTAAAGTGTTTGTGTTTTTTCTGTTCCATCTAAGGAACAAATATTGTTCCTCTTAAGGAAAAACATCCATTCCATTTGAGGAATAACATTTGCGTGTGTTTTTATTTTTGTTGTTCCTCTTAAGGAACAACAACCGTTCCATTTAAAGAACAACAATTGCGCATGTTTTTATTTTTGTTGTTCCTCTTAAGGAACAGTTGATGTTCCTCTTAAGGAATAGAAACCATTCCTCTTCAGGAACAATAGTTTTGCGTGTTTATATTTTTTCTATTCCTCTTAAGGAACAGCTGCTGTTCCTCTTAAGGAACAACAACCATCCCTCTTAAGGAATAACAATTTTGCGTATGTTGTATTTTTGTTGTCCCTCTTAAGGAACAGTTGGTCTTCCTCTTAAGGAATAGTAGCTGTTCCATTTAAGGAACAACAGTTTCACATGTTTTTGTTTTTGTTGTTCCATTTAAGGAACAATTGTTGTTCCTCTTAAGGAACAACAGTCGTTCCTTTTAAAGGAACAACAACTTTTGGGCAAACTGGTCAAAAGTGCAGCACCACTTTCCACCTACTTTTGGAGGTCTTTCCCTTAGACAAATTGAGCGTGCAATAGATCGTTGGAAATATTGTCAAGTATAATTTCTAGAACATCTTGAATTTTTCAATTTGGAGTTATTTTCCCTGTCGAAAGTCCAATCTCCCAAGACTGGTTAAAATGTGCAGAATGAGGTTGCCGAAATGCATAGTGATGTTTCAGTCAACTTTTGAGGGCCTTCATCAACTCCAAATTGAGCTCATGATAGCTCATTGGAAATCGACTTGTGTCTACTTATCAGCTGACTCATCAAGCAAGTCATTTGGTCATTTCATATAGGAGAAAAATTGATTTTACCAAGGTCACTCCAGAGGTGCACTAACTCTCCTGAGGCAAATGATGTTTTTGATATTTCTCCCAACCATGAAACCTATGTAAAAAATAAAAGAGGTTTTCCTTCTTAGGTCAATTATGGACAAAATCCTCTCTCACTTGTCTCAAATTCATCTTTTCTTGCCCAAAAACATAGTTTGAAGAAAAATCGTCCCTTATGTGTGGTGAATGGCTTGTTCCTTGGAATGACTTCTCGACAAATGATGGAGACCTGATGTTTGATGATATGAAATGGCCTCATACCTTCTGATATCCATCATACCTCCTCTGCTCAGATATCTCTGAACAACACTTTTGCGTGTATTTTCCTTTGTTGTTCCATACAAGGAACAACACTTTTTTGAGTGTTTTTGTTGTTCCTTCAAAGGAACAACAATTTGAGAGTATTTTTTAGAACAACCCTTCCTTCCTCTTGTGGGATTATTCTTAGTTCATCTCAACCACATTTTACTGATTCCCTTTCATGGCGTGAAGTACACTACTTTTATGAGAACAAGAATTATGGATTCTATAGAGGCAAATTAATATCATTCACGTTATTATCTTTAATATGACAGCTCTTTGATGATATATTCTTTTCAAAAGGGACACAATTATTTATATACTATTTTATTGCATTGTTTTATGATGTACATGATACTGACTGATCATCTTAATATCATGTTGGTTCCACCCTTCTTCGCTATAATCTTCTTTGTCTGTAATAAATGAGATTATGGGAATATTTTTTTCTATTGACATGTTCAACTTCTTCCACCATCCCTGCTCTTAAGGAGTATTGAGCCTCCCCCTTTTTATCATAAAAATTTGTAATAACAACAAAATTTTACACACATATGGAGAATAGGGGGTCTCATTATGAGCCAGCCTACCATGTTCATAAGGCTATAACAAGGTGACATTCCCATTATGCCTACCACACTAGGGTTATGATCCATTGGATAGCCACAATATCCTTGGAACAGGAGGTCTCATAACAAGCCGACCTGATCACTTTTTCTATATCCTAGTGAATGGCAGTGTGATTATCTAATTACCATGCCAGCACACTGATCTCTTCTATAGAACAACACTGGAACTCTCCATTTATAAATTGAGGATCCTGGCTCATATGGGTTAAAAAGCAACCTTGCCGAGGCTATGGATGTCTGCTGGTAGCAGAGGCTCTGCTTATGGTATTGAAGCTATATATTATCTTGAAATATTACTATAATACCCTTTTCTTATTCTTTCTTTTTATCAGAGAAGTTATTTCCTTAAATTTTTCCCTGTTTTGAACCTTTACGCATGAGAAATTGTTTTTTGATCAATCGCATCATTTTTAGCTACAATACCATCAGCAAAGCATCTTTTTGGCATATTGTAATCCTTTCTATTTTCCACGTAACTTATCATCAATCCAAAGCATCCTATCTCTTATTCATAACTATCTTTACACACTCTGCTCTCCTTATAACCATAACTCTCTCCATCGTATCATTGATATGTGTACTCTATTTCATTTACAGTTATATTTTTCATTCCCTTGCCTTGTCGTCAACATAACACCTTTCATAGGCTTTACGGTCATGGAATCGCTTTTCCAATTGGATGGGGGAATGTATGCATTATAGGGAAAAACATGTGATATGATTACTACACTCTAAGTATTGCATGTATACAAAAAACAAATTGATTGAAATTTTTGCGTGCATCTTGTCTGGTGCTATTCAAAACTAACACTATCGATTGAAGAACATTGTATACAAAATAGTGATTTGTTTACAGGATAACAACAAGTATGGGGGGGGGACTCTATTCGCAGCATGACCACACTATTGCAACTAATAGAAGAGGCTCGAGCAACTCCCGAACGCGAACAATTGTTTAGATGTGATGTGCTTGCCTGAATTCCACCTTTTGCATGACTTTCATCATCAACTCTGCCTACATCAGCTTCAACAAATGCCACTCTATACATGTCATTCTACATTTTTTTCGGAGGAAAAAACTTGAGGTAATATAGCATAATTTTCTGATTTATTACGAATTTAGGAGAATTTCATGAAAATCCATTGAGCATTATTTATAATTATTCATTCCACATCTTTAGCATTTTTTAGGGACATTATCATCTTTCAGTTTGGGGGAGTGCTTTTTTCATTCATTTCTTTGTTATGACCATATCATCAATATTATTTATCATCCATTCATATTCTTATTCATTCTCAACACTTCCCTTATTCCATGTTGTTTTACACCAAGCATAGAATTCAACAGCTGGTAGCAACCTCCTTGATTTGTTTTCTAGCATTGCACGAGGGTATGCTAATTCTTCAGTTTGGGGGAATAATTGCTACTCATGATGTACGTTTTCTACTTTGTTTTTCATTTAAGGCATACAATTTCATTTTTATATAGTGCAGAAATTGATTTTCATATATTTTTAAAAGTATGAACTCAATTCTTGTGATTTCTGGAAAACACAGACGTATCATTAAAATACACAAATCTAGATAATTTCAAGTTAAATTAGTTCATAAAATTTCGGAAATCATGCACTATCACCTACAACCATTTTGTTTATATCTCATGGTCTGTGCATCAAAACGATCCGATTTTTGGATCATAAAAGCATTCATATATTATAAATCTACTTGCAAAATTCGAACAAAATCTGGTTTGTAGTTTTTGAGAAAATGGTTAATAAAATTTTTTGTTACTTATATCATATTTTGTTGCAACTTCATATACACGTAGGTTGAATGTCAATGAAAAAATTGTTACGCCTTCATCAACATTGCTAAAATTGAATATTCATTATTTGAGGAAGAATTCATTACTTGGTTAACACAGAGTCTTTGGGTTGCATGAGGAAATGCAATATATTCAGTTTTGGGTTGCATGAGGACATGAAATTTATTCAGTTTGGGGGTATGTTGGGCCGTTAATATGTCATTATTACTATCACTTTTTAACAACTATTTGATCCATTTCTACTCTTCTTTCTCATGTCATTTATCATGGTTTATCATTTAATTCCATCTTATAATTATTTATGCTCTTATGGATAAATATTATTTCTTCTCCTTTAATTTTAATAAATTGATGATTATACATGATTTTACCAATGATGGTTTATTAATAAATTGATTGTGAAATCCCTCACCATTTTAGCCTCCAAGATATTTTCCAGATTGAAGATTTGATCTCTAGCTCAATAAATGTGCCAACTCAGAAATTCGATGGAATAAGAAGTGACAATTTTGTATTGAATAGTTCAGGAAAATGGAGAAGAAACTAGAAAATATGAAAGATGGGTTTTGTTCATAACAGACCAAACTAGTTTTGTGATGAGCAGTTTTCCCAAATTTGGTTCGTACAAAGAGAAACAGAAGGTTGTCTGAAGACATTTTTCTCATATTCGTTGTTGTGGCCATTTTCCAAATTATCTCAGCTGTAACACCAAATTCAACCTATTCCTGTTGAATGTTGATGGGAAGATATTTAAGATGTGATCTTGTCTATCAGTTTGTTGAGAACAATCCAATTTTGTAATGGGAATCATATTGTAATCATCACGATTGTAACTTCTCTTTTCTCTCTGTGTATTTAAATCAGAACATAGATCATAGGAGGGGATATTATGGGATAGATTATGAAAGATTAAGATAGGGATTATTAGAGATAGGATAGGATAAGATAGGAGGAAAGGGGGACTGTTGTATTACAATTGTAATTGTCAATTACAAACTTTTGTTGTAGAGCAAAAATACGTTGTAATGATTTCACATTTTGATGATTAATAAATAAAAGAGTTGTTGTTCCTCTTTATTCTCTGAAGTAACTAAGTGGTGTACACTGGCAACTAGGGCCCAGCTTCCGTTGGAACTCACTACTACATCTATATTATATGATTTCAATTATTGCAAGTGTGCTAGTGTGATAATATTACTGTCTTTTGTTATTTTATCGCTTTGTTGTTCATTGGTTCTCTGCATGATAGAATAACTCTATTTTATATTTAATTTGCAGAATTGTTTCTTGATTAGTTTCGTTTCATTTCAGATTGAGTTTCATTGATATATCTCTTGCTCGGTGTAATTAACTATAATGAGCTATAACTACTGCTGTTAAGAACTCTCAGATTGATGTCATTGTTATTTTACATTCGAATGAGCATGATTTAATTTCTATTAGTTTCTAAGGGAAGAGTTATTACTACTACACTCTTAACTGATAGCGCTGTTATATAGGTTGCATTGTTGATACTTAGATTACTACAGGATTTGAGTTCATTAAAGGATTGGACATTCTTTTAATTGCAATTAGAATTTATTTGTTACATCCATTTATTCTTGTATTTGAAAGCCCTATACTACAATTTAGAAACATTACTCTTGAGTAAATAGCTGCCACAAACTATTTACATTCTTGAAATAAGAGGAGTTGCACGGGTTGACAATTAATGTGAAGATAATTAGGAGTTAAAAAGACACCTTTTATACCTCAATAATATGACCAAGTGAAACTTAAGGGAAAGTTCACCTATTTTACGAGGATATTTCCCTCCTCAGCGACTTTCCCATTGTTACAAATAAATGGTCCTAATGAGTCTTTATCCCAAACTGTGATTTCTTTTTAACTAATACAATGTGGACCTCATCTGAGTATATAATTTGACTGATTTATTCAAAGGCAAAAAATCATCATTGGGAGATACCTGGAGAGTTTATAAGGTTGAATATCACACCCATATACTCTTATCTCAGTGTAATTCTAGTATAAATACTAGTCCTCTGTTCTGGACTCCTCACTCAGGTATATTTTTTTTTAATTTATGCACTGACCTTGGGTACTACCTCGTTTCTCATCAAACATGTGGTTGGATGTATGAACAGATCAATAAAATCCTTGAAGCTATATTATTCTGAGTTTCTTCTTAGCATGGAGGTCTAAAATATGACTGAGTGTGGCTCTCCCAATTTTTACAGCTTCTGTATTGCAAATGGAAATTTATCTGCTTGGAAAAATAAAAACATATATACAATAATTGAAGCATATCTGAGAATTTCTTCAATTGGAAGCGTAAGGATTTGTTCATGAATGTTTTTAGCAAGAAACTGACTGAAATTGAAAATCATTGAGGGCTTTTCTTCAATGGAAAAAATGGATAGAAAACCTAAAATCGATTCATCTACCCATTCATCTGAATAATATCCAAACAAGCATGAAGGTATAGAAATAATGTCCTTGGTTTTTTCTGGAAAAATGGAAGAGGGATAAAGTGGATCCTTCTTTGGGAGCTAGGCATCTTCAGGTAGGAAGAATTCGAAGATATTAGACCTCTGAGAAAAGATTAATTTCTGATATAGTTCATTCAAGACTTCTACTAAGAAGGAGATAATGGAATCACTATGAGGTATCTGTAATGTCTGGTTAATTGTGTGAGAGGTAATTATGAATAAAATTTCACCATTAGGGGCAAAAATGGTTCTCTGGTTTGACTGGTAGTAAGCTTGGAATTTGAGGACAAATTCAGGGAAGTGATGGATTTTGGGAAACATATAAAGGGGTAAATTGGATTTCTAGAGGCCAGTTTCATCACTGTATTCAAGGAAAATATCTTTGAACCAAGTCTGTAATTCGAATAAATGAAATTCACAGTTAGGCTCTGAGGTTTTGTAATATGTGTCTACTAAAGTGATATGATCAAGGTCTATTGGTGGGGGGGACCATCGGATTAACAGTATTAACAGAGGCTTTGCTCTTCGGAGCCATGTCAGAATCTTTAATGGAATCTAGAAGAGGTTTATAAGGGATATGATTTACCCAACAAAACTCAAATCTGCCAGTTTCGTGACGGAGGGAAGTTGGTGATATGGTGTCTTGGTTTCTTTCTCAAGGGCTGATAGAGTTCACCTGTGTGAAAAGAAATTAATTCGAGCAAAAGGTAATCCATGAGATTGGACACAGTGAAACCTACAAATTGAATGGATGGTGGGAGGTTATAGGCTGGAGGAAAATTCCATTGGAGGTGTGGGGCCATTGGTGGTTAATAGTAATTTAATGGGAGATAATGCATAATGAATAGTGGTAACGGTTGGATAGGTGTCGAGATGGTGTAGGCGGTGTAGGCACGAGGAGGTTTGGCAGGAGTGATGGTGTTAAGAATTTTTTGGAGGGTGGTAGATGGTGGTATGTGGTATTGGAGGTGGTTGCAAAAGAACATTGTGGTGGCACGTAAGGTTGGCTCAGTGCAAGGAAATTGCCTTTTGGGACCCCCTCTCCACCAATAAAGGTAGGAAGGTTTGAAGGGGATGAAAGGCTCTATCGTTCATCGATCACCATCATACCTCGAAACATAGCATCACATGGGCCCATAGCATCGATTTGTTGTTTTGCACTTTTTTTTTATAATCACTAAACTTAGACTTAAAATTATACGACTTTAAAACCTTCCCCATACATTTTAATTAATTTTTCCTCCTAACTTTTAAAAGCAAGGCCTATCTTCTACCAACTAAGGGTGGATTTAGATGTGCAAACCCTTATTATCTTCATTTGAAGGAGAGATTTTATCCTAGTCTACATTCTAACCTACAACTTTAATTACTGATCCAATTTAAACAATTATATCGATTTCTTCATCTATCTACCTACTTTTAACCAAGTTTAAATAGTTTGGTTAACTTATTCTCTATTCTAACAACATAAATTCAAATGTGTTTGACCATGATTACATTGTATTATTCAAAAAAATATCTATGATTGTGGCATTCCCTAATTTGTTTTTCGAAACAAACTTATTTTTCTCCTAGTGGAACTTGGATTTACATCACTTTCACTCTTTTTTTTATTGGGTTCTTTTGATTTTTTTTATTCTATTGTTTTTAATATACGCTATTTTCATTTTTCATTTTATTTTATATTTTTTTTTGGAAATCATTTGCAATTATTGAAATATTATTTAGAATTTGATATATGCGGAAAAAAAAATAATAAAAAAAAAATAAATAAATAAAAATAAAATATAAAAAAAATCAATAAAATAAAAAAAATATAAAAAAAATCATTTGATCCTATGAATCATAGCACCCTAACAGGTGTCATGAAGAGTTTACATTGAAAAGAAACTTTGAGCTGTCATAGAGATGATATTCTAGAGTTATCTTGTACCCTCCTTGGATTTGATTTCTTTTGCAGATATCTTGAGGAATGTTCAACTTCATAAACTTATTAGAGTTTGAGTTTTATATCGTAATGTTGTTGGGTCATTAATTTTCTTTTCTAATCATTGTGAATTCTAATTTTGGGCTATGAACATATGATTAGATCATTTCTTTGATCATATCATTGTTGTTTGTAGCACTTATCTATGTATTGCCTTTTCTTTATTACTTTTTTTCCAAATCAAGCATCCTCACTTCATTCTTGGAAACATTTGGTTTGTATCAACTTGAAAAACTATTATGGATAATTGATGGATCTCCATGATGATGGGATGGCCAGTGTTTGGCATCTTTTTTCTATGATCAATTCATCCTACTTCATCCTTTAAATGATTAGAGTTATAAGAACTTTCTTTTGTGCATTTGGATATTTTTATACAGTTTTCATTTAGGTATACCCTATACTATTGTTAATTTTTGAAATGTGAAATACCATTATAATATGATTTAATTATATTTTTTGTTGTTGTTTTACACTTTCTAGCTAACGGTGAAATCTATTTGTGGCTTCCTTTCTGATGCATGTTGGAATGTTGAAAACTTGATTTCGTTTGGTTTCAGATATTGGTTGCAGACTTGTAGTCCATAGAAAATTATTCTATTTTGTGTTTGTTTGATTTATTTCTACTTTGAATGGCAGTAGTCTATAACGCAACTTTTTGAAAGCTTTTCCGGCGGATTTCTCCGGTCAAAATCCGGCAGCAATTCATTGGAATCCCAAGTTTGATAGCTAGTTTCTGCACAATTAATGGCTCCTAGGGGTTTTTCAGGGCGCTGAATCCAAATATGCAGTCAAAAAACCATTTTAACTGCTAAAAATCAAGATTTAACCTCATTTCTTCCACCGGATTCTGTCACCGGAATCTCCAAAAAGTCGCATTATAGACAACTCCCTTTGAATGTGTGGTGGCCTAGATTTCCATTTTTTCAAACTTCATATATGGTAGCTAATTCCATTATAATGACTTCAAATTGTTGGTCTAGGATGGTAGAGATGTAAATGCACTAGATGGAATAAATGAACATATATAATCCTTAAATATCGCAACAACAAAAAAGCGAGCTACTGAAATTTTATTTGGCTTAGGATTTGATAAAAATGAAAGAAAAAGGACAAGTGAATTCTTTGGTGGTTGGCATATGTGAGTAGCTCTTGCACAAGTGTTATTTGTGAATCCTATAGTTCTGTTGCTAATGAACCCATAGATAATCATGGTGGGAATTGTTTTTGTATGTTGAGTGTAACTTTAATGTTTTTATGTTCGAGGTTTTTTAGATTCTATTTCAAATATTCTAGCTTCGATGTTGTTGTCCCATTTGGTTTGCAGATCTTCATTTCGACTAGTCAATCCCTAACCTTCGGTGAGACATTATAAACCCTTCTATTTTAAATATTATTTTATATATATTGGAACTGTAAAAGAACCAAAAACACTACTGACTTTCCCTTGCACCTCTTGTTACAAATGCTAGTTTATATAATGGACTAAGTAAAAACTAAACATTTGAAAACAAATTAGGTGTACTTGCAACGGTATTTTTCTTTTTTTTCCTCTCTTGGACTTGTTTCAATTATTTTCTAGTTGTAATAAATAATTTTTAATCTCGTCAATTTCATTGTGTGCTTTAACTGTTTGTAGGCTCCCCAAGTCGATCTAAAATTAAAAGATGCAATTTGAGTGTGGAATTTTGTTGCAATTTCTGAGATGCAATTTGGGTGTGGAATTTTGTTGCAATTTATGTTTTAGAAGGATGTAAAGGGTAAATTAATAATTCAATAAATTATTTTATGTATTGGTAAAATTTATTTCAAGTGTTCAAGTCTCTAATACGTGATAGAGATTTGGAAAAATTAACTTAAATGAATTTTGTTAGAAATTCTTTTAAGAGATGAATTTGTATAATTTGAATTATTTGTGTAACTACCCCTCCCTCATTTACCCACTTTAACTGGCCTTTTGGGGTAAACATGAGTTGAGTGCTACTATGACATGACCCAACCTCCTATGTATAATTAAGTAAGTGGAGTTAAAAAACTGGAACTTTATTGTCCTTTCTAAGGAGAAACATGACACCCAAGAGCTAAACAACAACTCCAAATGCTAGAACCTTGAGTTGGATTATATTTTTAGTGACCTAAGCCCACCATCATATGCATGAAAATTCTTCCACATAGTTATAGACCTATGATCACCTGCATAATCTTGTAACGATGCAATTATAGCCCAAAACGTCCAATTCAGAGTGTGTGGTGCTAGATTCTGAACAACCATTTCAAGCTACCCTCCAGACCACTTCCTAGAACTCAATGATACTTTCCAAAATGATAAATAACATCAGGGCATAACCATTCACAAAAAAACATAATCAAAGAATTGACTTAACCAGGCCTAACCATGACAGTAATTTCATCAATCATATGGTGAACATCTAATCTACAACCCATGAATCCATATCTAAACATATGGGTCTGAAACTTATATAATAATCACCAATAAGGTCTAATGCCCTCTCATGATAGCCATAATAACATTTGTTAGCTTATGCATTCATTAAACATTCATCAACTAACCAAAACGTATAAAGAGCCATAGTTAGAACCTGTAATGGAACCATGCTTATAACCAACATATAACCAGAACGATAACCATGATAGAAAAACCATAAAAGAAAAATAAGAAAAAGTATGATAGGAGAATACCTCTTATTAACATATGAAAAAGCCAACCAAGTTAGGGACATTGATGTATGACCTAAGCATAAATTGAGCTAAACCAAATATTTCTTGCAACTAATCAGCCCCGTACCATATCCCAAGCATGAATGTTGGAAATAAATACATAAAAAATGAAGGATTCCTAGATATTAAACCACCTCCACCATCATTCTCTTGTGATCTAACCAAAAATAGTCAAGGTATCCCATAAGAAAACAAGACATAAACAACTAGGGCTTCCCAGATATTAAACCACCTACACCCTTAGGTTATTGTGATCTCACCAAAACAAGTCAATAGATCACTAAGCCCAAAGCAAGCTTGGTCACCTCATAATTTATTCACAATTAGATTGAGGAATTTTCATGTCTCCACCCACTTGTTGAGGGCTTCCCGTAGATTGAACCACCTCCACCCCCAACCCTTAGGAATTTTCCTGAGACCATCTCACCCAATTCCAAAACCTTTCGGAAATCCAATGCTCAACCAAATAAAAGAACCCATCAAATCATCACTATATAGAAATGTAAAGGAAAGGATGAAACCAGTGTCACACCTAGAAAAATCCATGCCAATTACAACAAGAGAACCAAACGCACAAACGCATGTACGATGCATTCAAAAACCAACTAGGAAATCACACATGGAACCTCTTACGTACACGTATTCCTAGTAAACCTACTTGATCTAAGCTTCCTTGCTTGTCCTTTTCTTCCTTGTCCTTTTGTTGCCTTGCTTTCTCCAGTGCTAGAGTGCTTTAAGAATGTTGTAAGTGCTCAATAGTATGAAAGAATAGAGAGAGAGTTCCAAAACTAAACTGGAAAAAGCTGAACTAACAGAATCTCAACTGACAAAAGCTGTGAATTTATCCATAGAAGAATTTTTATGATTTAGGCCTCTATTTTCTTCATTTTCCTCTATTATTTGTTTAATTTTCCTCTCATTCAAACTTGTTACCTTTCATCTGTGTGTTCTCCCATTTTCCCTTATTTTCATAAATAAATGCCAATTAATGCCTCTTTGCCTTTGCTTATGCCTTTGCATATTTCCTTGGCCATAATAAACCAAAAGGACACCCACTAGGATTATTTTTCCCTACATTCAACTTTGAATATGTGCCCCATGACCTTGGTCTTATTTTTTCTTTATTAATTTTATTACATGAAATTTCAATTCGGGCCTATTACAAATCCCTCTCCCTTAGGGGAAAACCATCCTCAGTATTCTGTGACACCTATAACCAATAATACCATTGAAGACCAAAACATATTTTCCATGGAGGTTTATAGTTTAGCTTGATGTTGTATTCACAATGTTGAAAAGAAAAACCAACTTGATAAACATGAAAACATGACAAGCATATCACTTATTGGAGATTTATAACATATACCATTGTAATATTTACAATGAAAACCATACATAAATATGTACATATACAAAAACTCACTTCCCTCAACTGGAAAACAATGAAGGATATATATCTCGCATTTGATCAACCATTTCCCATGTAGCTTCATCGGCCCAAAGTGCTTTCAGTTCACTTTAACTTGCTTGATTGCTTAGTTCCAGAGCATGAGTTGTTTATGTTTCAATATGCACTAAGGATCTGGCTAGAATTCTCCTTCTGGATCCACTTGTAACAGAGACCAGTCAATCACATGATTAACATCATTCAAATATATTTTAACCAATGAAACATGGAAAACATCATGGATTCTCACTGTTGGTGGCAGTGCAAGTCTGTAGGCCACTGATCCAATCCTGTAAAGGATATAGAAAGGCCAAAAATATGGAGGTGCCAAATTTCCACATGATCCATTCCTCAAGGAGATCATCTTATGCTTCATGCATAAGTACAAATGCTACCCAAATTAAAACTCCCAAAATTCCCTCTGTTGATCAACATAATTCTTCTTCTTGTCTTTTTCTTCCATTAGATTCTTCTTGATAAATTGCATTTCCTATTCTATTTTTGCCAACATATCTAGTCCAACCAATAACTGGTTCACTAGATCACGACATTTGATGGGAGTGTTAAAACTCTACCCATAAACTGCATAAGACAGGCTTATCCTTAGTGACTCATGATACCCATTATTTTAATCAAACTCAACCAGTAGAAGATACTCCTCCCAGATCCCTTGCTAGTGCATAACATACATCCTCAACATATCCTCATGAATCATGATAACCCTCTCTACCTATACATCTATCTATGGATGATAAGATATGATGAAAGACAAATCTACACCTAAATCTGCAAACAACTCCTTGAAAAACCTGGAAGTGAACTTAGCCTCCTTTTATGACACAATCTTCTTAGGAATACCATGCAACCACGCCATCTCCCTGATGAATAGTTGTGCTATTTCACTAGCTGAATTAGTAGAATTCATTGGAATGAAGTGAGCTACGTTGGTCACCATGTTAATCACAACCATGATGGAATCATGTTGTCTAGAATAGTCAAAAAGCATGTAATGAAGTCCATGGAGATGACCTCCCATTTCCATTCCAAAATCATAATTGATTGTATTAAACCACTTAGATTCTTACACTCTGATTTTACTTGTTGAAAATCAAAACACCTTGCAATGAAATCAACTACCTCCTTCTTCAGATTTAGATAATTATGAAACTTCTTCACAACTATTAGAGTCTTTTGATATCCTGAATGACCTGAATACGACTTAACATGAAATTCCATCCCAATAATATTCTTGAGCTCACTATTGTCCAGAACATATATCTTGTCCCTAAATCTTAGCAAACCATCTGCCATGAGATGATAATCCTCATCTTATCCACCTATACCCTGTTGCTGGTACATGTCATCCTGTTGTCCTACCTGTAAGATCTGATCTTGTAAATATGTCCCATATGAACTCATAACTGCTATGTGATTTACTTGCAGTCTTCTGCTAAGAGAATTTGCAACTCTTTTCTCCTTATCCTTAATGTACCTGATCTCGAAGTCAAACTCACTAAGCATATCCAACCATATAGCTTTCCTAGCATTTATATTAGGTTTCTCAAAAAAATATCTCAACCCATTGTGATCACACATCAACACAAACCTACTACCAAGAAGACTATGTCTCCGCATCTTCAATGCATGGATGATCACTTCCAACTCAAGATCATATGTCAGATAGTTTTACTCATGCTCATTCATTTCCTTGAACTGTAACATACCACCCGTCCCTCCTGCATCATGATTCAACCAATTCCTCTCTTGCAACAATTTTTACACACCACAAACTCTTGATCTGGATCTGCAATCTTTAGAACTCGAGCGTTTTTAAGAAACTGCTTCAACTAGTAAAAACATGCTACACACTCCTCTGTCCATTCAAATATCTTTCCTTTCATCTGCAATGATGTAATATGATAGGAAATTTGCAATATTTTCCTTATGAACCTCCTATAATAAATTGTTAACCCCATGAATGATCTAACTTCATCCGCATTCCTAAGATCTATTCACTCCATGATAGTTTCGATATTTTCTCGATCCACTACTATGCCTTCGTTGGAAGCAACATGTCCGAAGTAATGTACCTTTGTCTAAGAGAAAATCCACTTGCTAAGCTTGGCATAGAAGTGACCCTCTCGTAGAAATATGAATACTACTGCGAAGTGTTTGGCCTTCTCTTCCTCAGTATTAGAATATATCAATTTATCATTAACGAATACTATCAAAAAGTTGTCCAGCTAAGGATGCAACACACTATATATCGAACACATGAAAGTATATGGAGCATTAGTCAAACCAAATGAACCACAAAAACCACATATTTTCCATACCTAGTTTGGAAAGGAGTCTTGTAGATGTCCTTTTATTTGATGTCTACCTGATGATATACTGATCTCAAATGAACCTTTGAGAATAACATTTCTCCCTTCAACTAACCAAACAACTCATCAATCCTTTGAAATAAATACCTATTCTTGATCATCTACCTGTTCAACTACGTATAATGAATGTACAACCTAAGAGTACCTTTCGTCTTCTTCAGAAAAAATATTGTCCACCCCAAGGTGACACACTGGCTGTAATGTATCATTTCTCAATCATTTCCTTCAAGTGAAACTTGAATTCAACTAGCTTTGGAGGTATCATCCTATAAGGTGCCTTTGATGTTGGTTTTGCTCCTAGTACGAACTCAATAGAAAATTCAACTTCACTGTGAGGAGGAAAGTCTAAAACCTTTGCTGCAAACACATCCTGAAATTGTTGCAAGACTAAATACCTCTTTAAGACTTCCACATCCTCAACATCCTTAAATTTAGCACTACAAACATGAACTGCAAATAATACGCACCCTTTTCTGCAACTATACTTTTCCTATATAGTTATAACCATTCTCACCAATGTAGGCTTCTTATTACCATGCAATATTCTCTTGTCTCCAACTTCATCCAAACAATCTATAGCCTTCTCATAAAAATCCACCTTAGTCCTATGAAAGTATAACCAATCCATACCTAGAAGCATACTATATCATCCCAACAGAAGCACAGTTAGATGTGTTGATGTAGGCATACCATTCAACACAAATGCACAATCTCATACCTAATGATGAACTATTTTCTCTGTACTTGTAGCCAACTACCCCAAAAAAGACTCTGTATGCACTTAGTTTCTCAAACAACACTTATCCATTAGGTCATGATTAACATAACTATAATTAGATCCAAGATCAATAAAAATAGAAGCAACTCAATCACAGAGCTTACGTTCCATATCGATAATGGATTCTTGGTGATCTTCCCGCTTGTTATCAAATGTTTTGTAGATCCAAGGAAATCTCTACCCAAAATCTCCAAATATATATGCCTCCTGGTAACTTTATATATGAGGCCTACTATGATGATACAACAAACAAAACTTCTTGCAATGAGTTGTGCCACATACCCAACAATTGAATTGTCCCCTACCATCAACTCTATTATGTTTGTCTCTAGGCTAAGGTCCATGTGCCTTCTTAACTACATCAAACTTCATGTAAGTGGCAACATTCTCTTTCTCACCTGTATCCTCAGGTCTTCATCGATTTAGTAGCCACCTTCCTTTAATATGTCATTCAATTTCCAACCCTACTAAGACTCCTTATTGTGCTTTTATTTCTAATAAAAATGATTCAACTTTCCAATGACTTCCTCCAGCAACCAAGCCTCATCATACTCAATCTGATTCTTAAATGCTAATGGGATTCCACTGATAAATTTCTGGAATTTTTTATTCTCATCCTTAAGATATGGCACTTACCTCAACAGCTCCACGAACTTAGTCATGTACTGCTCATATGTCATAGATCCCATCTTTAGCTCATAGAAATCCTTGGCCTTTCCATAGTAGTACCTCTGTGATAAATACTTCTTTCTGAAGAGTCTCTTCAATTCATGCCAACTGAACTCCTTTATCCTGATTTCTATGACATGCTTCACATCTTCCCACCTGATCTATGCTTTCCCTTTGAGGATGAAAATAACTATCCTCAAATTTATGTTCTCTATATAGTCATGCATCTCAAAGAAATTAATCAAGGAAACATGTCTTTGCATCTTCCAACTTCTTTAACTCTCCATTGAATGTAGGTGGCTTGGCTTTGTATAACTCATCAGGAAAATATCTCAAGTTACTCCTCATCTAAGGATGATAGCGACGATGACCATGATACATTTCTAACCTAGAAATTGCGTAAAACCTATAACCACTACCTCTCCTATCATATGTATCTAAGAATATACCATATTTGACTATGTCATCCATGTTCCATGTGTGCCCACCATGAGACCCAATACCATATGCCCTAGTAGTCTTGTCCTCCTATCGATTAGTCTTATTCCGTAGCAAGCCTTTCCTATGATTGAATGATTTTGTCATTATATGGCTTTACACTTCTCAATGTGTCTGTTATGTGGGGAGAGTACCCATCTCTTGGTTACTCATCTGATCTGTAAGGAGAGTCTCATGAACTGTAATCCACCATTTCTCTAGTTGTCTCTAATCTTATTATTCCAGTAAACATAAAATGTTAGATAACCAAATATAACATGACCAAAATACCCCAATGAAGTTCAAGGGAGACTATCTCATCTACAAAATCAATCCATATTAGCATGATACATGTATGTACACTATCATATCAATATATCGACATCATTGATGATAACACCAACTACATACAATGTTCTCATGTGCAACAACCATAACCATGACAATAGATGTATAATACCACATAGACATTGACATGGATGCATGACAAACACATTTTTCCCATCCAGTCCCAGTATTCACCCTGGGAGCTCTTATACCAATCTGTGGTACTATATATCGCCCAAAGAGAACATAACCAACTCTGATACCAATTTTTACCCACTCCTCCCACATTTACCCACTTTAACTGGACTACCAAAGTAAACATGATATGAGGGTTAATATGACATGAATCATCATCCTATGTGTAGTCAAGGATGTAGAGTTCACAAATTGGAACATTACTAACCTTCCTCAAGAGAAATAGAACACACAAGAGCTAAAAAACTGCTCTAAGTTCCAAAACCCTAAGATGGTTTCCCTTTTTACCGATCTGGACCCAGAACCACATGCATGATAAGGCCTCCATGTGGTTATAGGCCTCCAACTACATGCATAATCCTACAAGGGTGTAGTTATAGCCCAAAACTTCCATTTCAGAGGGTTTAGTCTCGATTTCTAAGCCACCATTTCAAGGTACCCTCTAGACCACTGCCTAGTAGTCAATGAGACTTTCCATAATTATCAATAACATCAAGACAAATAAATTCGTAAAAAAATTGATTAAGGACCTAACCTAACCAAGCCAAAAGATGGAAATTATTTCGTGAAACATATGGTGAACTTGTAATCTACAGGTCATGAATGCATATTTGAACATAGGGGTATGAAACTTATCTTTGAATCAATAATAAGGTCTAATGCCCTCTCATAATAGCTGGAATAACATTTTGTACCTTGATGTAGGAGCATCAGGCTTGAAGACAAAAGGCTTCGATTTTATTCCAAAAATACAAAAAAAGTTCACAAGCAAAGGAGTGGGATCCTTTAGTTATCCCTTTACAAAGCTTTCTAGATAGGATTTGAGCTACAATTTAGTGATTTGAACTATTTTGTAATTAATTGAAGTATTTTATACATAGTTGAGATTCTCAAGGAGAATATCATGCAAAGTAGGTATTATCTAGGATTAGACAGATTCGATCCATTGATTGAGGATCTGATTGTTTGTATGTACTGGTATTTATGTAAGTTTTGAATTATTTTAATAGGATTTGGCTAGATTTTGACTGAGGAGGATTTGATTATAGAAATTGGAAATTCTTTGTGTCTATTTGTGTTTTCCACATGAATGTTTAGTCCCAGAGGTTTGAAGTTCCTTCGAAATATTTCAAAATGTTTTTGATTTCCAGTTTGGCTCTTTAGGATTGGAGTTGTCTATAATATTGTGTTATCGCGGTTAAATATTTATTCATGGTGTATTGAGTTTATCGAGATGTATTTCAAAGTCACAGAGTTTAATTGGTGATATCCTGAATATAACTTAGAAATAGGTTAACCTTGGTAGAAGCACAAAAACCTTGGCAGAACGAAGAAAAGCCGACAATATTCTTGAGAACCCCCGGAGAAGATCAGAGCCATCCAACCGATAGGAAAGAGATGTAACGGTGATCATAGGCTAATAAGTGCAGAGTTTAATTCTAAAACTTGACGCAATCAATTATAAAACTGAGTTAATAGCTTAGTCGATCGTGACCGTCCACTTGAAAAGCTCAGATCGGACGGTAATTGTGTCGAAAAGTGAACAAAGTTTAATATAATTTTCGGATGCGATATGTTATGAATTGTGGTTTAATCCTTTGAGTTTTGGACCAATCACAACCGTCCACTTGAAGGAGGTTGATCTGACAACAATTGTGTGGTTAAAATGCACAGGGTTTAATTTGGAAATCGGTCTCGATATTGTATAAATTGTGATTTAATCCATTTTAGTGTGGATCGATCATAGTCGTTCGCTGTGAAGTGACGAGATTCGACGGTTATCACGTCAGAAGAAGCACAAGATTTAATCTAGATTTCGGACCAAAGAAGTTACAAACTACAATAGTATTTCCTTCTGGTTCTGTGGTAATTGAATTTTTGGCCAGATTTCGGGTAATTTAATAGTTTCAACTATTTCCACAAAATAACTACAATTAGAGGAAGATGACTGAAACTCCAAAGGAAATCAGAGAAGAACATTCACTTGCGCTTGAAGAGATTGTTTCTAGATTTCAACGATTATCCCTTACACCTACAACCAGACCACCATTAGTGGTATCAGAGCAACTTATTGAAATGGATCACGATCTCAAAGACCAGAGAAAGAAATCCAACATGGCTTTCACAGTTTGAGGAAGACATGGTCAAAGAAGAGGAAGACAAGTTGCAAATGCTAAAGTTTTGGAAGCTATGCAGTAGATTCAAGCTAGACTGGAAGCAGTGGAAAAATAGGAAATCAAGGAGAAGCAGATGCTGGAGATGTTAGTGAGCCTGAAGTTGAAGCTACAGAAATGAGATTCTTTAAATTAGTTTTAGGATCCACATCTAAACCCAAACTTGAGGGTTCAATTTATGCAGGAGGTTTAAACCCTGAGGAGTTGATAGATTGAATTAATAACATGGATAAATTCTTTGATTATGAATAAATGGAAGAAGGAAAGGCAGTGAAATTTGTTGTCACAAAATTGAAGGGACATGTAGCACTTTGGTGGGATGGAGTGCAAGCAAAGAGAAAAAGACTTGGTAAGCAGCCAATTAGAAATTGGAACAAGATGGTGGAAAAGTTGAGAGGTAATTTTTTAGCAAGAGATTATCAACATTAATTATTTAGACAGATGCAGAACTTAGACAAAGGTCTTTGACAATGAAAGAATATAGAGAGGAATTTTACAAAGTAAGTATAAGCGCTGGACAAATTCAAGATACAGATGAGAAGGTTGCAAGATACATAAATGGTCTCAGAATGGAGGTCCAAGATGAGATAAGTTTACTGTCTCCTAAAAAAATAGAAAAGGTTTACGAGATGATATTGAAGGTTGAAGAAAAAGTCATAAGGTAGCAATCTTCCAGAAATAGAGGTACTATCCAAGGAAGGGGAAATCAAGCTCATAGAGGAAGATCGATAACACCTAGAGATGGAGCTAGCAATAAATCAAGTCAACATACACCCATAGAGGGTGATGCAAGTGGTAGAAGGGGTTTTTTTAGAGGAAGAGGAGGTAGAGGTAGAGGAAGAGAAATTAGATGTTACAGATGTAATAAGTTGGGACATTGAGCCTATGAGTGCCCAAAAAATGTAGGAACAAATCAAAGAAGTGTAATTGTTGCTAAGACTGAAGAGGAAGCATAAAAGGTGCCATGAGAAGAAAATGCACTTGAGAAAGGGGAATATTTGGTAGTTAACAAAGTTTTGTTAAAGCCAACAAAGGAAGTTGTTGAACCAGCACAGAGAAAGACTTTGTTCAGCACTGTGTGCAAGGTTCAAGGAAAATGCTGTCAAATGATAACTGATACTGGCAGTATTGATAATTTGGTATCTACAGAAGTGATAGAGAAGTTAAAATTAAAGACAAAGAAGCAGCCAACACCTTAAAAGGTGTCATGGCTTCAAAAGTGACATCAGTTGTTAGTGAATGAACAATGTGAAGTGGTGTTGCAGTTGGGAAAATACAAAGACAAAATTATGTGTGATGTGATTCCTATGGATGCGTGTCACATATTTCTGGGAAGACCTTGGCAGTATGACACAGGAGCTATGCATGATGGGAAAAAGAACACATACAAGTTTGGTAAAGATGGTGTTAATCATACATTGTTGCCTATGGAAGAAGAGGATGCATCAAGAAAGTCTGATCCAAAGGCCCTATTGCTGAGTGGAAAAGAATACTTGCAGTTGTTTGAAGAGGATGAGGTAAATTTTCCATTCATTTGCAACGCCAAGGTAATAATTACTTCCACTAAAATTTCTGATTTTCCAATTGAAATTCCAGAGATGCAAGAGAATTATTGTGAGATCATTGTAGATGATTTTCCTAATGAGTTACCACCCATTAGAAAAATCAGTCATCATACAGATTTGATTCCAGGAGAAAATCTACCAAATAAAGAAGCTTACAGGATGACTCCCACAGAAAATGAAGAAATCAAAAACAGGTCAGGAACTGTCAGATAAAGGATTGATTAGAGAGATTTTTAGTCCTTGCATAGTGCCAATAGTGTTGAGTCCAAAGAAAGATGAAGGCTGGAGAATGTGCACTGATTCAAGAGAAATCAACACAATAACAATCAGGTACGTCTTTCCTTTACATAAAATTGAAGATTTGATGGATTGTTTAAGTGGAGCTAGATATTTTACAAAGGTATATTTTAAAAAGTCATTATCATCAAATAAGAATTAGAGAAGGAGATGAATGGAAGACATCTTTTAAAACAAATGAAGGATTTTATGAATGGATGGTAATGCCTTTTTGGTTATCAAATGCACCTAGTACATTTATGAGGCTTATGAATGAATTGTTGCAAGAACTTATTGGTAAATTTTTAATAGTATATCTCAATGATATTATGTCTTACAGAAGCTACAACAAGAAAAGTTACTGTTAAATTTAAAGAAATGTTCATTCATGAAGGAAGAGTTGGTATTTTTGGGCTGTGGTGCTTCTATTGAAGGGTTAAAGATGGATCCAGAGAAGATCAAGGGAAGCATGGAGTGGCCTTCACCAAAAAGTATTTTTGATGTAAGTAGTTTTCATGGTCTTGCTAGTTTTTATAGGAAATTCAGAAGGAATTTTAGTAAGAACAGTTCTTCTATTATTGAAACTATAAAGAAGGATAAACAAACATTTAAATGGACTGCTGAAGTAGAAAAGAACTTTCAGCTATTGAAAAGGAAGATTACTGAGAAACCTATTTTGATTTTTCCTGATTTTAACAAACCTTTTCAACTGAAATGTGGTGCTAGTGGAGAAGCTATGGGAGCTACTTTAAGTCAGGAGGACAAAGCTGTAACTTATTTCAGTGAAAAACTGAATGAATCAAAGAAGAAATATTCTTCTTATGATAAGGAGTTTTACGCAGTTGTACAACCATTGAAGAAGTGGAGACATTATTTAATGTCTAAGGAGTTGTTACTTTATTCAGACAACCACGCATTGTAGTACATTATGCAACAACCAAAGCTTAGTCAGAAGCATGCAAAATGGTTAGAATATCTTCAAATTTTTAATTTTGTATTAAAACATATAACTGACCAATAAAACAAGGTAGCAGATGCCTTAAGTAGAAAAAATATTTAGTTCAAGAAAGTCAAATTCAAGTGTTGGGCTTGAATTAATTATATGAGAAATATTTAGATTTTAAAGAGGCATTTGAAGCTTGTAAAAATCATGTTTTGTTAGACAAAAGTAAGTGGTTGGATTTTTCTTGCAAGAAGGATTGTTGTTTAGAAAAAATTAGTTGTGCATACCAAATTATTCTATGAGAGAAAATTTTATCAAGGAGAAACATAGTGGTGGACTTGGAGGACATTTTGGTGCAGACAAGACTTATGAGCAGGTGAGTCAGTTTTATTTCTGGCCGAAGATGAGATATGAAGTGGAGAAGTATGTGAGAAATTGTAAAGTCTATCAGTATGCAAAGGGAAGGAGCCAAGACACAATATTGTATGTTCCATTACCTATTCTAGGTAGACCTTGGGATATGGTAAGTATGGATTTTGTTTTGGGTTTACCAAAAACTCAAAGAGGAAATGGTTCAATTTATGTTGTAGTTGACAGATTTCTAAAATGGCACATTTTGTTCCATGTTATAAAACCAATGATGCTACTAACATTGCTAATCTATTTTTTAAGGAGATTGTCGGGCTGCATGGGTCACCTAAGAGCATTGTTTTAGACAGGGACACCATATTTGTTGGTCACTTCTGGAGGACATTGTGGAAGAAGCTTGGTACTAAATTAAGCTTCAATTCATCTTATCATCCTCAGACTAATGGACAGACTGAAGTTGTAGATAGAAGCTTGGGTAATCTTTTGAGAAGTCTTGTAGGTGAACATCCAAAACAATGGGATCAAATTTTAGCACAGGCTGAATATGCTTATAATGACTCCCCTAATAGGAGTACATGGCAGAGTCATTCCATATAGTTTATGGAATGCACCCAAGAGGAGCGTCTAAATTGAGATATTTGGGCAAATTTGAAATGAGAAGTTCTAAAGGAGAAGATTTTGCTCCAGGAATTCAACTAATACATGAATAGGTAAAACAACAGTTACAGGAAAGAAACATAGAGTACAAAAGCAGAGCAAGTTTCAAGAAGAGAGAAGTTAATTTTGAGGTTGGATATTTGGTTCTAGCACACCTGAGGAAGGAAAGGTTTCCAAAAAGGGAGTATAATAAGTTAAAATTTAAGAAAAATAGACCATGCAGAGTCTTGAGGAAATTTTCTACAAATGCATATGAAATTGAATTACCCTGTGATATTGGAATATCTCCAATTCTCAATGTTGCTAATTTGTATAGGTACGAAAGTGGAAATGCAAATGATACAATAGAAGACAAGGAAGAGCGGGAGGTTGATTGGGTAAAACAGTTACCTACAGCAAAGGCATTGTAGCCAGAGAAGATATTGCAAAAGAAATTTTTTAATAAGACAAGGAGACAAGAGTATTTTCAGTATTTGGTCAAATGGAAGGATCAACCAATTATTGATGCTACTTGGATGACAGATGCCATGGTATTGAAGTTGGGTGGTTCTGTAGAAGAGCTCATTGATAGGAGCCTATGAAGAATTTTGTCCTCAGGAATCTGATGTAGGAGCATGGGGCTTGAAGACAAAAGGCTTCGATTTTATTCCAAAAACACAAAAAAGGTTTACAAGAAAAGGAGTAGGATCCTTTAGTTGTCACATTACAAAGCTTTCTAAATAGGATTTGAGCTAGAATTCAAGGATTTTACCAATTTTGTAATTAATTGAAGTATTTTAGACTTTGTTGAGATTCTTGAGGATAATATCATGTAGAGTAGTTATTATCTAGGATTAGACAGATTCGATCCATTGATTGAGGATTTGATTGTTTGTAATAGGATTTGGCTAGATTTTTATTGAGGAGAATTTGATTGTAGAAAATGGAAATTATTTGTGCCTCTGTGTATTCTGTGCATGATTTGTGAGTCCCAAAGGTTTGAAGTTCCTTCGAAATATTTCAAAATTTTGTTGATTTCTAGTTTGGCCCTTTAGGATTAGAGTTGTGCATAATCTTGTGTTATCACAGTTAAATCTTTATTCATGGTGTATTGAGTTTATCGGGATGTATTTCAAAGTCATAGAGTTTAATTAGTGATATCCTAAATATAACTTACAAATAGGTTAACCTTTGCAGAAGCACAAAAACCTTGGCGGAATGAAGAAAATCGGACAAAACTCTTGATAACCCCTAGAGAAGATTTCAGCTGTCTGATCGATAGGAAAGAGATCTAACGATGATCGCATGCTAATAAGAATAGAGTTTAATTCTAAAACTGGAAAAGATCAATTATAAAAATGAGTTAATAGCTTAGTTGATCGTGACTGTCCGCTTGAAAAGATCAGATCAGGCGCTAATCGCGTCGAAAAGTGAATGGAGTTTAATACAGTTTTCGGACACGATATGTTATGAATTGCAATTTAATCCTTTGAGTTCCAGATCAATTGCAGTCGTCCACTTGAATGAGGCTGATCTAGCAGCAATCGCATGGTTATCATTAACAAGGTTTGATTTCGAAATCATATGTGATATTGTATAAATATTGATTTAATATGTTGAAGTCCGGATCCATCACAATCATTCACTGTGAAACGACAAAATCTGATGGGTATCGTGTAAGAAGAAGAACAAGATTTAATCCATATTTTGGACCCGAGAACTTATAGAATGCAGTATTATTTCCTTTCGGTTCCGTGGTAAATGAGGTTGTGGCCATATTTCAGGTAATTTGATAGTTTCAGCTATTTCCACAGAATAACTAAAATTAGAGGCAGATGACTGAAACTCCAAACGAAATCTAAGAAGAACTTGCACTTGCGCGTGAAGAGATTTTTTTTGGATTTGAATGATTATTCCTTACACCTGTAACTAGACCACCATATCTCATGCTTTCATTAACCATTCATCAACTAACAAAAAAATATCAAGAGTCATACCTAGATACTGTTATGCAACCATGCTTATAACCAACATATAACTAGAATGATAACCATGACAGAACAAGCATAAAATCCACATAATTACAAGTACATGTACTCATAGAATACAATAGGAAAAGATATATTATTAACATAGACATAAGAAAACCATGTTAGGCACTTCCATGTACCACCCAACCATAGATTGAGTTGAACCAGATGTTTATTTCATCCAATCACCCCTCTGTCATATTCCAAACATTAATGTGGGAACTCAAGATGTAAAAAAATGGGGCTTATCATAGACTAAACCACCTCCACCATCATGCTCTCATGATCTCGCCAAAACTAGTGAAGAGATCACATAAGTAAACCAAGACATAAACAACCAGGGCATCCTAGAAATTAAATCATCTCCACTCTCACGCCACATTGATCTTTCCAAAACCGGTCAAGAGATCACTAGGCCCAAAACAAGCTTAGGTTCCTCAAAATTTCTTCTCCATTATCCTGAGGAATTTACATGTCTTCATCCACCTTTCAAGGGCTTCTTGAAGATTAAACCACCTCCACCACCAACCCTTGTGAATTTGCTTGAGACCGGCTCACCTAGTTCCAAAACCTTCCAGGAATCCAAAGCTCAACCAAATAAAAGAACACCATCACACCACGACTATCCAGAAATGGAAAGGTCAAGTTGAAACCACTGTCACACCTAGAAAAACCCATGCCAATGACAGTAAGAGAACCAAATACAAAAATGCATATACCATGCATTCACAAACCAACTAGGAAATCACACATGCAACTTATTACTTGCAAGTCTTCCTGTTGAAGCTGCTTGATCGAAACTTTTTTGCTTATCCTTTTCTTTCCTTTTACTTCCTTTTCCTTCCTTTCTCCAATGCTAGAGTGCTCCAAGAATTCTCTAAGTGTGCAATAGTATGAGAGAATAGAGAGAGAGTTCTAAAACTGAACTAACAAAAGATAAACCAATAAAATGTCAATTGGTAAAGGTTATGAACTATTCCTCAAAAGCATTTTTATCATTTAGGCCTATATTTTCTTCATTTTCCTCTATTTTTCCTTCAACTTTCCTCTCATGCAAACTTTTGACATTTGATCTCCATTTTCTCTTATCTTTCTTTATTTTGATAAACAAATGTCGACTAATGCCTCTTTGCCTTTGCCAATTACTTTGTCAACTTCCCTAGCCGTAATAAATCGAAATGAACACCCAATAGGATGGCTTTCCAAACATTTGGCTTGGAATATGTGTCCCATGACCTTGGTTTTATTTTTCCTTTACTAAATTTAT